>CAJNDS010000913.1:749422-879682 GCA_905221605.1 Symbiodinium natans
GTATGAGTGCGCGCGAAAAGCTGCTAGCGCTACGCGGGCGCTGCCGCGGCTCGCACATGAAGACGTACACGAACGCCTACCGCGCAGCGTGGAAGTCGGGAGAGGTTCTCTCCGACCCACAGGCGGTGTACGACCGCATCAAGAACAAGCACTTGATGTTCGGGGAATCGCGGGAGGAAAGAGAAGTCCGCGTGGATGGTGAGCATGCCTCCCTCGCTAAGGGCAAGCTCACAGGCCACCAATTCGAGCCTTTGTTTGAGGCATCGATCGCGGACCTTGAGGCGGTGGGTCTCGGGAAGACCCCACGAGAGTTGTATCTCTCGTACCTCCGCAAGATGCCCCCGTATCTCCAAAAGGAGATACGTAACGACAAGCGGTTGTGGCCCGGCGATCCCAAGGATGGCGGGCTGCGAGGGCCGCAGACTTGGGAGGAGAGCCACAAGGTCGTCTTGGAGTACGAACAGAGGGAAGCAGCTCACCGGGCTGTTTCCCACTCTGTGTACTCAGCGACCGGCTCTCCGAGCGCGGACCCGTCGGTCGCGCTAGCCGAGGCTCAGAAGGAGATTAAGAGCCTCAAGGCCGCTGTGAAGGCTGCTGCGAAAGGAGCAGCTGCCGCGGCCAAAGCTGGCGCGGACCAGACGTTTGCCGCTGCGTCGAAGGGAGCTGGCAAAGGAGCGGACAAGAAGATCTGCTTCCACTTTCGCGACCACGGGAATTGCCCGAAAGGGGATGCCTGCCCGTACAGCCACGACAAGGAGCTTCGCAGAAAAGCTCTCGCGGCCAAGAAGGGTGACCAAACCTTTGCCACTGCGAAAGGTAAAGGCAAGGGGAAGGGAGGTGGCAAGGCAAAGGCCAACGCAAAGCCTAAGGCTGCGGCCAAAGGCGCGGCAAAGCCACCAGGCACTGTTTGCCCCTTTTTCTCCAAGAATGGGTCGTGCAAGAAAGGAGCCAGCTGCGACATGGTCCACAACCTGACGACCTCAGGAGGGACGCCGGCCTTGCCTGCCAACTGGGCCGCGCCCTCCGGTGCTTCCATGTCTAACCCCTTCGCCGCGTTCAGTGTCCAGATAGGCAGCTCAGGCGTCCAGGCAGGCGTCTTAGGAGCCGCAGGACGCGCCGCGGTGCAGCAGCACGCGCTTCCGTTGAGCAAGGGCGGGCGGGACAAGTTCGCCACCCTGGACGATCTGCCGGAACCTGGCGGACAACGAGCCAGGAGGCTACCAGTACAGGACGGTAGTCCAGGTACTGGACCGTAAGGTCGAGTGCATGCTCGACGGATGCGCCGGCGCGAACCACGTGACCGAGGAACTCGTGGTGGGCATGATGAACCGGGCTGCAGAGCTGGGGATCGGCACGGAAGATCCCAGCTTCCCGGTCGTGAGACTCGAAAAGTGGGTCCACCCCGAATACGTGCATGGCATCGCTTCGGGAGCCCCCGTTCCTCTGAAGGGGGCAGCAGTCTTGCGCGTCACGCTGCTGGAAGGCAGGACGGCGGACGACTGTCGCCCCAACACCGAAATTTTCGTGCGATGCAAAATCGCAGCCAGGGGGACGTCCGATTGGCACGGACTTATCCTCGGCGGCAGAGCGTTGGACTGCGCCGGAAGGATGGGCCTGGGATTCAGGCCGGGTCCCGACTTTCACGTCCTCGACACGCTGGGAATCAGGATGCCCAGATGCGAGGATCACAGCAAGACCCGGAAGGACAGGGCCTATGCCTTTGAAGCGCGGTTGTCAAGCCTGGACGACGCGTCATGCACCGAGCCTGGGGGCGGAAGTCGTGAGCTTCTCCGCTATGACGGGGAAGAGCCACTCGAGCTCTCGCCAGGTGATGGGGTGCTGGTGCCAGTCGTGCGGGAGGCAGGAGTCTCCGCAGAGGGATCCCTGTCCGAGGTTGTGCTTCCGGTTGAGTGTGGGGTTGAGGCTGTGCCAGGTCTCTGGCCCACGGGAGAGGGTAAAGGGTTTGTTTTGCTTGCAGCCCAAGAGTGTGATCACTCTCTCCAGCCGGGCGAGGTTGTTGCGGAAGTGCGTTCCGGCCTCGTCAGCACTGCGGCTTGTGGTTGTGGCGCGATTGAGACGGTGTTCGAGTCGGAGCCGTCTCCGCAGGCATGTGCGGATTGTGGGGTCGCCGTTGCTTCGGTTGACCATGACCCGTGCTTTGCTTGCGGGTCCGCGTCCAGGGCCGCGGCAAGAAGCTTCCAAGGTTGTTCCTCGTGCGCGCGGTTCTTTGGGCGGCTGCGCACCGGCGCCAGGATCGGTGTGCTATCGGTCCTTGCTGCGGTGACTGTTCTCGCTTCGGTGTGGGGCGGGAGCGGCCCGGTTGGGCGCCCTTTTGAGGAGCCTGGAGTGCTTACTTGCTTGGACCACCTTCCAAGCGTCGACAGCTGGTGGGAGGCGCCAGGTGGTTACGCGTCTGTGTGGGGTAGGCGCCCTGCGCAGAAGGACCTTGGGACCCTGGCGGTCGAGAAGGCGCCTTACGAAACGTGCTTGCTTCAGCGCGCAGGTGAGGCGTGGCGTCTTTGGGACACGAGGGATTTGCGTGTGGCGGAAAGCGTTGCGTGCAGTGATGAAGTTCCCGTCACCGAACGCCTCGCGGTCTTTAGGACGCGCAAGGGGCCACGCTGGGCTGGCTGGCGTGAGGGATCGGCCACGGCTGGAAGAGGCGCAAGTGACGCTGTGCGCCCAGCAGACGCGGTCGACACGGCGCGCTGCCCGAGCTATCATATCGTGGAGAGCTGGGATATCGACAAGATGATCGAGGAGCCTCCAACGGACTACTATTATGAGAAGCTCGCGGCAGATATGCGCGCCCGGCACCCTAAGGCGTGCCCGCACCTCCTCGACCACCTCGTTTCCTTAGAGGGGTTCCTAGATAAGTCAATCTTGTTTGGGTTCTCGTTTGGGATCAGTAAGGCCGAAGTTTGTGTCTCCAAAGGTAAGCTCCTAGGACACAACATTGGGCGGGACAGGAGTTCGCCTGACGAAGAGCGTTGTCAGGCGGTGATTGACTTTCCCCCTCTGGAGCAGCTCTTCTACATGGTCAGGGGTGGGAAGGGGTGGGGGGGGGGGGGGGGGGGGGGGGGGGGGGGAGTGGAGGAAGGGGGGGGGGGGGGGTGGAGGGGGGTAAAAAGGAAAAAGACGGGGGAGAGAGGGGGTGTAAGGGTCATTTTTGGTTGCAGCAATGGTTGCGCGTCTAACCTGCCTGTTAGTATGGGCACGCATCAGATTTTAGTGCATTGGCGGGTGGGGGGGGGGGGGGGGGGGGGGTGAGGGCGGGGGGGGCGGGAGAGAGGAGCGAGAGAGAGAGGGGGGGGGGGGAGGGGGGGGGTGGCGGGGGGGGGGAGGGGGGGGGGGGGCGGGGGAGGGGGAGAATCCATTGCGCCGTCTTTCCGGAATGCGGCTTGGCTCAGCCGCCACCGAGGGTTTTGCAAATCCTTTAAAAAAGCGTTAAGCGCATGATGCAGAATCGCATCAATTTGGCTACCTTCGATGAGGCCTCTGCTGCGGATGGGTCGTGTCCCCTTGAGCAGATCGCGGATGCGTCGGGCATCGCGGTAGGGGGCAGCGTCGTGCAGATGACGCGTGACTTGAGCCAGCTCAAAGTGCTTATGACGCACTCGAAGAGCTTGACCCCCGCGCAGCAGAACTGGCCTCCCTTGATACAGGAAGCGTTTGCTCAGCTCGAGGTAAAGCGGGCGACACGCCGCATGTTTGGCTCTATTCGGACTCTGTGTTGGACAGATCATGCCAACCTTACCCGAGCACAAACGTCGGACATCGGAATGGATCCGAAACTCGTCCGGTGGGTTGCGGAAATCCTTATGGATGGGTCCGAAATAAGGAGCCTTAGCGGTCGCTCAGCGACGCTGGGTGACAGTTTTAGCCGCAATCCCAAGGATCGGGACGCGCTCCTTGCGGCGAGGACGAAAGATCTCGAGGGCCTTTCGGGCCAACTCCGAGGTTTCGACCTGGACCAGTACGTCGGAGAGGGTACTGAGGGTGACGGACCCGTGCCCTGGGCGGTCGGCAACGACGCCGTCCCAGAGCCTGCGGGCCGTGTCCAGGCCGCGGCTGTGCCGATGTGCGTCGTCGCAGCCCTTCCGGCGCGCGTCATGGTTGTCCTTGACTACGCGCGTTGGAAAGAGCAGGACGCAGAGCTGACTGAGATCAGGCGCGTCTCCCAAGCGAGCCTCCCTGGAGTTTCTGTGGCTGTCAGGGGTTGTTGGGGTCCGTTTGAGGATACCGACGGGCTTGCCTCGCATTTCGATTGCGGGGCCGGCAGGCTCGCAGGGACTAAGAAGATCAAGCGGATCAGGGTCGACTTGCTTACTTCGTGTGCCAAGGTTCTTAGGGAAGCTTCGGGGTTTCGTCCGCAGTTCCTCGTAGGACTTGGGCAAGGCGGGCTTGTCACAGCCGTCCTTAGGTGGCCTTTGGTTGTTGAGCTCACGCTCCAAGCAAGGAACCTGCAGCGCAAGGAAGCCAGGGCTGTAGGAGAGGCTTGGGCAGGCATCAAGGCTATCTGGGCGGTGCGGCCACGCCTTTGGCGCACGCAGCAAGGCCACTTGGAAGTGGCCGAGGCTTGTCCGGAACTCAAGAAGGATTTTCCGGAGCCTCCCCTGCGAGGTTTTGGGATCGTAGGGAAGCAGGCATTGGGGGCGGAAGTTCTGCGGTCCTTGAGGCTGGACGCGGTTCGTTCCATCGATGATGCCAGCATTAGAGGAATGCTGGACGAACCGTCACGACCCCTCTGGGACCATGAGGGTCTGTGCATCTGCGGCAAGCGGACCTACCTGTTTTCTCGCTGCCCCGCCTGCATCGAGAAAGAGGCAGTCGATACCTCGGTAGAGATAGCCGAGCGGGAGGAGCCCGAACCTCCGCTTGAGGGCGACCTTGAGGCCCATGAGGTGGGCCTAGAGGTCAACTCCGTCCTTGCAACTTTGGATAGGACAGGAGGATTAGTTAGGGTTAGGTCCTCAACCATCCGGCAATGGGCGGTAGGGTTCAGGACTACGCCCAAAGATGCTCCAGTTCCCACAGCATATGGCATGCTGAGTGGGAAGATATGGAAGAAGAGCCATTCCATGAAGCTCAGCCTCGGCTCCCAGCACAAGGATCTTTCCAAGTGGGGCGATGTGAAGCCTTACTGGACCACATGGGTGGTTAGAGAAGATGGTGCTGTGGTGGCGGGGCACAATTGCTCGCCCCTGAATGTGGTTCAGGGCGACATCGTCGTGCATTGGTCGTCAGAAGTGAACTGGCACGGCCACCGACATGTCGTGAATGAGCAGTGTGAAGCGCTCTGGAGGTCTAAGGGCAAAGAGGTTGCCCTAGACCCCTCCTTCGGCAAGCTGATAGCCCTTGTGGGTAGGGTTACTCAGGTCATTGGCTGGCGGGCAACCGGAGAGGCTTCGGATCCCCGCAGTTCTACCCGGCGGGCGTCAAGGGTCCTTGCTCAATTCTCTTCGTCCAATGAGGGCGTAGAAGGGCATTGGACCGCGGGCGCTATCAGTCGCGGAAAGAATGCCAATGAGTGCAAGCTGAAGGGTAGAGTTTTGGCGTTTTTGGGTGAGGAGCACAAGGGCCCTGCAGTGGTTCTAGAGCTCGTCAGCCATAGCCCCATCCTGTGCATTTGGGACCATTCCTCAACCAAGGTCAAGGTCGAGTTTAAGGGCGGTGTTCCGTCTTTGAGCCTGATCGCGGAGGAGGACGAAAATCGTCGTGAGCAGCTTGCGGTCGAGGCAAGGGACGCGGCGAACATTTCGGAGTTCCGAGTCACGGGATCCCTTCGTACGGCGTGGTACGAGGGTCAGCGGCGCGATCCCTCATTGGCGGGCTCGATTCGCAAGCCAGAGCCGCCGATGGTGATATCCGGAGACGGGTTGCTTGAGCGCGAGGTGACCCTCAGGACGAGTCAAACCGTCGTTGTCCCAGTGGTTCCCAACGGGGCTGCGGGCGCGAATGGAGTGACCTGGCGCCGCGCTTGCTACAATTCAGTCCACTGCGGAGTCCTTGGGGCCCATAGGTCTGCTGAGGTTACCATCAAGCTGCTAGAGAGGGCAGTCTGGTGGCCCGACTTAGAAAAAGATGTGCGGACCTGGGTCGCCAAATGTCTCGCTTGCATTAAGGGCCGCTCTCGACCGACGAAGGTCGAGGCTCGTGCGGTCAAATGTGGCGCCGAGACATGCTGGCAGGAAGTCAGCGTGGACTGTGAAGGCCCGAACCGAGAGGACAGGGAAGGGCATAGGTACTCGCTTACGTACTTCGATTGCCTCAGTCATGCTGTCCTCCTCGAGCCGATGAGGTCTCTGACTCATGCTGAAGTCAGGAGGGCGTTCGTACGCTGTGTGCTTCGCAGCAGGACGATCCCGAGCCTCATCAGGTCGGATAGAGGGCCAGAGTTCAAGAATGCGCTCATGGCAGAACTCAGCGCTATGCTTGGGACCGAGTGGCGGTTCAGCGCGCCCTTGAGGCCTTGTGAGTTGGGCGCAAACGAGCGAGTCCACCAAGAAGTTCAAAAGGTGCTGGGGGCGGTCGTCAGGCAAGTCGGCGCCTCCCTTTCCGAAGCTTGGTCGGATTGGCTCGTGGTGGCGGAGTACGTTATAGATAACACTCCGGGACCCCACGGGTATACCCCGAGGGACCTAGAGCGGAGCTGGTCGCTCGCTCTACCACTTGAAAAGGACGTCCTGCGAGACGCCTTGCAGTTTGAACCCATCTCTGATTGGGCTCGGAGCCAGTTTAAGCAGTTCTCGGAACTAGCTGCTGCGGTCCGAGAGCACTGGACGCGGTCTTCAGAAGCGCGGGCGAAACTTGCAAATCGCCATAGGCGCACTGTGGACCTTAAGCCAGGCGACCGAGTGGTCTGGAACGCTCCGAGGGCCCGTTCAGAGGGGGCGGGGCGTGTGCCTTGGAAACCGGGTCTGACCGGCCCCTGGCGCGTGTTGGAAGTCAAGGGCCACAGGCTCACCTTGGAGCCCGTGTCGATGGAGTCGGGGGGTACTTCTTCCGCCCGGCGCGGCCCGATGGAGGCGCACGCAGAAGACTGCATTCTTGTTCCTGCGGATGCAGATGGCGCGGAATCCCGCGAGCCGGTCGTCTTTGAGGACGATGGAACCGGCGGGGACGGCTCGTCTCGCCCCAGCTTAGGGCAACAGGTTCAAGGCGACGCCAAGCAAGTGGAGTTCACGCTGACCAGGCGCGGGAGGGACTTCGTCCTCCGCCTTAAAGCATTGCCTATCGGGGTGTAGGTGGAGGCCCGAAGGTGTGCAGGTTAGGGCGGGTCACGCAGGTAGATGCTGCCCGTGCGCAGGTCGGCGTGCACCGCTATCTCCCCGACGCCAGCGGGGTTCGCGTCAAATGGCGGCTTGCATACATCGCCGAGGACGGTGCGCTCACGCTTTCAGAGGGGACTCGTCCGGCCCACGAAGCGGTTTCCGTCAGGGAGATCATTTCCAAGATCGACCTGAACCGCGACGGCGTGCTTGCTGCAGCCTCGGCCAGAAAGTTGGACAAGGGGGCGTACTCGTTGCAGGACAGGACGCTCGAGAGAGCGTCTCGCACTGGCACGGGTGTGCTCTCGATCCGAGAGGCCCTCGCGGACCTCTTGGTCGCGGAACCCCGCGTGTTGCAGCCTAGGGCTTCCCCAGAGTCGGGTGCTGTCGAGAGTTGGTTCCGGCAGTATTTCCTTGGAGGGGTTGCCGATGTCTTAGAGGTTGCTTGGGGTGACGCGGTCGTCTCCGACGCGGCTAGGAGGCACGGGTACAGGGTTGTTCCCGCTTTTGTGCAAGGCAAGCAGGCCTACGGGATCACCTGGAACCTGGCCGCAGAAGAGCACTTAGAGGCCATTAGCGGCGCTGTTCTGCGCACAGAGCCGAAGGTGCTCGTGATTGGGCTTGAGGGCAAGAATGTGCCCCGGGCTTTCCTCCAGCTAGTCGTCCGGTGTGCGCAGGAACGCACGCGCGCGGGCGCCCACGTCGCGCTGCATTTGCAGGCACAAAAAGGCGAGTGGGAACCCTGGCGGCTAGAGGAGTGGGGCGCCTTGTTTGGGACGCTCGCAGAGCCACGCTGGCCTTGGGCTTTCGTGCGGGCTGACATGTGCCAGTTCGCGCGGGCCAGTGGCCGCGGCAACCTCGTTGAGAGCGGGGCCCTGTGGCTCGCCGATTTCAGCTTAGAATCGGTAGGTTTGAGGTGTAGTAGGCCGGATGCGTTAGGCGCAGTGCAGCACAAGCACGTTGAGCGCGCGCAAGCCGACTACAACCTCATAGGGGCGGCTTTCTGCGCTTCGCTCCAGGACCTTGGTCTGAGGGGCGCAGAAGAGCTGTGCACCGCTGCAGTAGAAAGCTTTCCAGCCACTGCGGGTGCAGATAGCGTCGCGGCTGCGCCACAGCCCTCTCCAGTCGTTCCCCTCCCGGACGTGCGCTCGGGCGAGGACCTCACGCCAGCAGAGCGTGCGGAGCTGGATAAGGAGGTGGATAAGTATGCCGCTGAGAAGGAAGCGTTTTGGCGGACCAAGGCGGACGCCAAGGACTGGGATTCCGTCCGGGCTGACCTTGAGGTCTATGCTCTTGCGGGCGAGAAGGTCGCGGAGGATCCTAGGCGCACCGAGGCCTATAGAGACCTCGTATGGTCGGGTTTGAAGATCGAGCCTGGACCAACCAGACCAGGGCTGACCGATGCTGACATCGCAGCCGTCAGGGAGGTCATACGGCGAAAGGCCGCTGGGTTCTGGGTGGAGGACACCACCAGGACCACGGTCAGGAAGTTCGCCCATGACTGCATCCCCACCGGGCCGCCGGTCTCGTCCCAGCCTCACAGTCTGAGGGGCGAGTCCGCGCAATGGGTCGACGACAAGCTTGAAGAAGAATGCAAGCGGGGTCAGTTGATCCGCGGCAGCTCGGCTTGGGGATCTGCGCCGTTTCCGACCAAGGAAATGCCCAGCTACAAGCGGCATAGGAAGCGACGCTTGGTGGTTGACTACCGCCGTGTGAATGCCCGAATTAAGCGCTCCACGTACTATTGTCGGCGGGGCAGCGATGTGCTCGCCGCCGCAGTAGGTTCGGTTTGGTATACCTTCGTGGATGCGGTTAGTGGGTTTAATCAGATTAGGAACACCAAGCGTGCTCGCGAGGTGTTGGCCATTGTGGCAAGATCAGGGAAATATCTCCCTGTCGGCCTCACCTTTGGCCCGATTAACGGCCCAGATGATTTCAACTTTGTGGTTGATAGGGCCTATGCCCCCGGCAGAGGTAGGCGCCTTAAGTATACTAAGGAGTGGATAGCCTACGTGGATGATCTTACTGTTAGGACGGGTAGGGTCATTGATGGGCAGTTTTTCACTGATGCCCAAGCCGAGGGGGCGGTGCGCGAAGCGTGCGCCAAGGGGGCAGTCGCGGCTCCGCAGAGCGCGTCGTCTGCTCTTGAAGCCTTAGGCGTTCGCGGTGCGCACAACACCAAGCGCGCGAACCATGACGCGGCGCGCTCAGACCAGAATCACCCCACGCGCGTTCTGATGCTCAGGATGTTGGGGCTGTTCGGGTGTTTCTGTGTTCAGGGCGGGTGTTTTTGGGGCGGGCCGTTTCCCAGGTCGCCGGTCTGCGGGCAGAAGGATGCGTGCAGCTTCGTTCGTCTGTCTCGCAGCCATTGTTTAGCAAGCAGGCCTAGAGGTTCGGTCCAAGGTCGAAGCGGAAGCCGTAGAAGCCTTAGAGCCCAGACCTTAAGGAAACTCCCCAAACCCCCGCCGCAGCGGTTCAAGTGTGTTGTAGAACCTAGGGTAGGTAGTCCCTCCCCGCGTTCGTGCCTGTGCACTGCGCCCCGCTGCGGGTCGCGACCAGACCGCGCGGGAGCGACCGATCGGTCGCCCGGACCTTCGTGGTCAACCACAAGGCCCCGCTGCGGGCCGTGCCCTGGCCGCGCGGGAGCGGCTGCCTACCACTACTGCACACCGGCCCCTTGCAGCGGGCCGTGTCCTGGCCGCTCAAGGGCGCGTCAGGTTTTCCTCGCCCATCGGAGGTCCAGCAAAGCCGCGGGCCTCAGTGCCGCGATGGGTGGAGGAGGGTCGAAGGGCAGGGGCAAGAGCAAGAGCCCAGGCCCTAAGGGCCGGAGGGGCCCGCCCACGATTGACGACGTGCAGCGCAGGCTAGTCCGATGCATGCGGCACGGCGAAGCTGGTTGCAGAGGCCGGTTCGCTCCGGGCGGCCTCTACCCGGTTGATGAGTTGATCGAGCAACTTGGCATCACCATCAACCAGTACAACCAGGCGGTCGCGCACGACGCCAACCAGCGGAAGCCGAGGTTGGATACCTCGCACGCTGGCTTCCTGCGTGCCTTCCAAGGCCACTCGGCCGATTGCGGCCATCCTATGGGGTTCATGATGGAGGGTCTGAGTGAGACCGCCATCAACGAGCTTATAGACCGGTATGGCCCGGCCATGTGGCACGGCACGGACCTGCATGTCGTGCCAAGCCTGATTCAGAACGGCTTGATCCCCGGCGGCGGGCCGGGAGGCCGCCTCGGGGTGCACTACGTCCTAGGCCACTGCCCCACGCAGTGGGAGGACGGGAGACGCGGGTTCCGCCGCGGATCGACTTGCATAGTCGAAGTCCGGCTGGCGGTCCTGCGGGACGCCGGAGTGCCTATCTATTCGGGAGCGGATGGGGTGGCTCTCACTGGCCAGATTAGGGCCACCGGCATCTCCCGCATCTGGGCACTCCCCAAGGGCTCGCCTGTTTACTCAGTCTTGATTGCTGAGTTAGAAGTGGATCGGTTGATCCAGCATGTCGACCTAAGGAGTTTAGGCGACACCAGTGCGGGCCCACACCCGCCGTTGGGGCGAGGACCGAGACTGGGCACGGTCCAGGCGTCCCAAGCTGCTGCGGCCAGCAGTGGCGCGGCGAGCTCCTCGACGGTTGTGCTGGCCCCTGCGGCCGTGTCATGGCCGCGGGGGCCGCCCAACCTGTTACCCCTCCTAAGGCCGCGCCTAAGGCCAAAGGGCGTCCCTCAGGGGCTCCTAAGACTTCGATCGTTCCAGCGAAGCCCAAGGTGTACCCTAGGCGCAACGTCCCTGGCCCCAATGTCCTCGAGGCCGAAGACTCGCTCGAGGAAGAGGCAGCCCAAGAAGCTGAAGGTGTCGAGGAAGATAGTTCCAGCTCGGATCTTCCCGACACGCGGGCGCCTCCAGCCGCGGTCGGGTGAAGGAGGACGAGGAGCCCGCTGATGGGGCCCGTGCCGAGAGCACAGAGGAAGGGTTCCTCGAGCTTGGCCAAACGGTGGTCAGCAGCGCGAAGGAGTACCTCGCGCGGTCCGAAGCTCTTCTGAGAGCGCAGAAGCTCCAGTCGAAGATACTGGAGGTGGCGGGAACCGCGATGGTGAAGCTAGAGAAGATCACCAAGCGTGAGGAATCCCTCAAAACACTGCGCCGAGAGGGAGAGAGTCGGGCGGCCGGGGAAGGCGCCGACGGGGAAGAGGTGTCTGACGATGGTCAGGACGCCCCCGGGGTTGCGGGGTCGAGCAGTTCCGCCAGGCCTTCAGGAGGCGGGACCGCCCAGTCCGCCCCGGCCCCAGAGGAGCCTCGCCCCAGCGCTGACGGCCACTATGGATGCTCAGCTCCTGGATGCGGGCTGGCCTTTGAGTCGCTGGTGCAGTACCACTGGCATCAGGCGGCCTGCCATGGCGCCTCTCTTCCGCCCAACCTGGGGATCAGCCCCTCCGCACCTCTTGACCCTTTTCGTCAAGACTGGCGGGGACGGTTGTTCCGCCGAGGAAAGGACGGTGAGTATGGGGAGGTGCCCATGCTCCGGGTGATTCGGTACCACAAAGCCAACGGGTACGATCACTCGAAGGTCCCGCTCCTGAAAAGAGGGGACCGAATCCAGCTTGAGGACGGGTCGCACCACATTTATGGTGGTAGTCATCCGCCGGGGTGGCTTCGCGATGACCCGGAGCTGGATCCCGCTCCAGAGAGCAGCAGTGGAGGGTCCACGCCCAAGAGCGAGCCCAAAGAGGAGGCCGAGCCGAGACCTCCGCGGGAAGCAGCTCCGCGCGGGCGGGCCCTCGAGCCGCCGAAGGGCGACGTTCAGCAACGCCTTGCGGAGCGTCGTTCCAAACGGGATTATTCGCCAGACCTGGTGACGCCTCTTGACGATCTCCATGCCCAGGAGATCGATTCCTTCTTCGCGGGCGACCCAGCCGCGGACAGCCTTGACGTCATTCTGATGCGCGCCGAGGTTCGCACTGAGTCCCACCTCAAAGTTGGCCGGGAGGAGGAAGAGCCCCTGGTCAAGGAGGAACAGGAGGAGGAAACAGAGGTTGTCAAAGACGAGGAGGTCTCGGTTGAGATGGAGGAGGGCACCGCGGATGAGGCGGACGATGTCGCCCTCCCAGCCAACCGAGCCTACGCCGAAGGCCGCTTTTACCCCTACGGCAGCTGGCGGTGCTTCTTCTGCGAAGCCATTAACCCGGTCACCGAGGACCAGTGCCTCACCACGCACGCGGGCGCCCCGTGCGACGGCCGATGGATCAATGGGATCGACATCGGGTGGTGGGAGGTAGATCCTCAAACCGCGCCGGAGCAATGGCGGCGGAGGTTTTCTGCCGAAGAGCTTGAAGAACAACAAGCGCGGGCAGATGCCGCGAGGCTTCTCAGCGATGAGGAACTCGCTGAAGCCCTCCAGGCGGCCGAGGAGGCGCAGGCGGCCGAGCGCGCCAAGAAGCGAGAGCGGCGCCAGGCGGAGAAGGCGGAGCGCGATGATCACATCAGCGAGGCGCTCCGCATAGCAGGGTGGCAGTGCCCTAACTGCTATGAATGGAACCTTTCATTCAGGCAGCTGTGCTTTCGGTGCAGCACGCCTCTCCGCTTGGCAGAGGTCGTTTCTCGCGGGATCCCTGATCCGCGGCGCGGCGAAGAGAGGGACTCGGGCTCCGAAAGCAGCCAGGACGAGCTGGAGTACGAGATCCTTCTGGCCAATCGTGCGATGGACCAAGAAACCATCCAACCTCTTCTTAGAAACAAACACAAGAAGAGGGGCGGCAAGAGACGTCGCGAAGAGGCGACGTACGGCAAGGGCCGCGACCCTTGGAGTGCTTGGGCAGACGCCCGTGGCAAGGGCCAGGGCAAGCCGAAGGGCAGAGGCAAGTCCGATGCCAAGGGCAAGCCCAAGGGGAGGGGCAAGTACGCCTGGGGCGCTTTCGCCGCGGGCATTGTTGCCGCGCTCCAACCCCGCCCAAGCACAAGCTGGGTCCCAGCTTTCCCGTGCGGGTCGGCCCGGCCGCCGCCAAGTGTTCCGCTTCCGCCGCGGACCCCCTTTTTCCTGGGTCGCGGGCTCCTCAATCGGTTGATGCACGCCCTCAACGGGAACATCAACGGCTGGTGGGGCCTGGCGGCTGCAGCGTCGGCGCCGATTGCCTTGCAGTTGCACCGCGGGGTTGTGCATGTTGTCGAGGACTCCATGCACGCGGTTGCAACGGTTTCGGCCGACGTTGTCGAGGAAATCGGCCATGGGGCCAGGCGGACCGTGTGGGTCGCCGGAACAGCCATCACTCTGGTAGTAGTGATTTTGTGCGGCGCTGTTCTGTGGTACGTGAGTCGTGCCGTTGCCAATCGCATTGCGCATATGCGACATGGCAACACCGCGGCCCCTGAGGCGCGGCTGTCTCAGCTCCTTGGCTCCGAAGCGACGTTTGAGGTCGCGAGCTCCAAGAAAGGGGTGACCCATAAGGTTTGGGTGCACCTCAAGGAGGAGACAGCTGCCTGTGGCTGTCGTGCTTACCTGGCAGAAGGACGCTGCGGGCATTGCGATGTCGCAATGGACACCGCTCGTTCCTTAGGGTTTTTGCACGCGGCCCAGCGAGGCGCGGGTCCTGCGCTCACAGACTCCATTCGGAGTACCGCCTCCGAAGCCCTGGCAAAGGGTAAGGTTGTGTTGGGTTTGGGAAACAGTGAAGGATGTTTCTCCCAACTGGCGGCCAAGAGCCGCGGGCTCTCCTGCTTTCAGGGGCTCGCGGGTCGTGACCTGGCCGCGGCCCCAGCAGATGGAGCGAGCGCGGCCCACGCACAGTCCGGCTCCGTGCAACGTGCCGCCACTGCCATTGTGGCGCGCACGCCAGGCCGGAGGAACAAGGGCCCAGCCCCCGCTAGGAGTTCTCCAGTCAAAGAAGCGGAATTCCTTGCGGGCGGGCCATACGTTCAGGCCGCCCAAACGCTGCTGGGGTCTGGAGCAGCAGAGGATGTGATCTACATCCGGGCGTACAGCTTAGATTGCCCATCCTGCATCGAGGCAATCGAAGCGTCGCTTAGCAAGGGCGCAAGCGTTCGGATTGTCGCCGACATGGGGCAATGCCACCGCACCAAGCTTCAGTGGCAAGCGTTGAAACGCTTGGCGGCTGCAGGTGCCGAAGTGAAGGTGGGTTGTGGCACATCCGTGCGCGACGCCTATGCTCGCGACGGCCGCGGGGCTAAGGTAGGCACCGGGATTCAAGGGCTGCATCATGCCAAGGCCCTATGCCTACTGCGGCCTGATGGCGCGGTGGTGCTGATTGGGAGCCTCAATTTTACCACAAGCAGCAAAGCCAATGCGGAGGCAGGGCTTAAGCTTGAGGTCCCCAAGACGCACCCAGTCGCACAGTCCTACATCGAGGAATTCCAGAGGGTGTCGGCTGAGGCATTCTCCCTCGATGAGGCGGTTGCAAAGCGCCCTCAGCTGGAGCGAGCCAGTAGCTCCAACGTTGCTGGCAACGCCACTCGTGCCCCCAACACTGCTCCACAGGGTATCGAGTAGGCTGCGGCCAGTCGGCGCGGCGTGGTATGCATCCACGCATTATCAGAGCAGGCGTTGCAGCACGGCACGTTGCTTCGCCAACCTTTTGCACTTTCTTTTGCTTGACTGCGGGCGAAAAGCCGCGGCAGGTTGGAAACCTGCCCATTTTGCATTCCCCGCACCTTTCTCCTCCGCCCTGCCTGTGGCCCCTCGTGCTGAGGGTGCTCTTTTGCAGGTGCTGCGGACCGTGTCCTGGTCGCGGCAATGCGCTCGCCGAAGCGCGTGTGAGTTGCATTGCCCGCGGCACGAGCCATGTGCGCGGCTCTCACTGAGTCTGGTAGCCCGTAGGGTAGTTCCGGATAGGTGAGTAGCCGTAGCCGTAGCTTAGGACCGGTAGTGTACAGTGTACCATTTGTACCATAGTCTGCGTACTGGCAGCTAGAGACCAGCTCGAGGATTCAAGAGCCTCGCCCACCAGCAAAAGGGTGAGGACCTCCTGGGAAAGGGTAGTTAAGGGCTGCTGAGGGTTGCTGTCGTCGTGCGTTCGTGTGGTGGTGCGGGCTAGCGTCCCTGCCGCATGCCAATGCTCATGATGTGCGGACCACCGCGGTCGCACGCGACACCCTCTCCCTTCCCTTTCTGTGATCAGCCCGAGTGCCTGCTGCACTCAGAGCTCGAGATGAGCTGGAAGCCTCGGCTGAGGGGCGAATGTGAGCAGGTCTAAGCACGCACGTTGCATGTGCAGAGCTGCCAGGACCAGTACTGTAGTCTTCTTTGCATGTGTAGGTTTGCAATTCGTTTCAATGCCAATTTTGGCTCAAGTACCGAGCTTGTGCCTTTGAGCACGGTAGTGTCGTACAGTAGCTCTTAGGTTGCTGTGCGGTCCGACCGGACGCACTCAGGCGTAGCTGCACAAGTGCTTGAACTCGCGAAGTCGTAAAACAGCGTGACCGGGCTGTGATTGCATTGGCTTAGTGCAAGTCCAGTGCTGGTCGACTTCACAAATATAATATAATATAATATAATATAATATAATATAATATAATATAATATAATATAATATAATATAATATAATATAATATAATATAATATAAAATATATATATATATATATACATACATATGTATATATTATAAAGCAGGGTGCTGCAGGGTTTAGGGTTTAGGGCTTCGGGGTCATAGGGAGAGGGCGCCTCTTGGAGAAAGTGGATACCGAAGGTCACCCCTTCTTCTGCAACTCGAGTAGGGTTGAGGGTTTAGGGTTTAGGGTTTGGGGTTTGGGGTTTGGGGCGTGCGAAAAGCAGTCGCGCAGCAAACTTCGAGCCACGACCTTGTTGGCCTTAGGGGGCCGTGTCCGATTCCAAACTGCCGACACCGATGCCTACTAAAACCCCCCCCCCAAGAAAAAAAAGAAAAGTGTCCGTTCTTATAAGGGCAAAATAATTAGGGATAACACTTTCTGGTTCTCGAAGGGTTCTTATAAAGCATGGCTCAGGCGCCCACGGAGCAGGAAGCCAAGCTGTATGCCTACCTGCACCAGCGGGCCGACCTCAAGGTGAGGGGTTTAGGGTTTCGGGCTTTCGGGTTTCGGTTTCGGGTTTCGGGTTTAGGGTTGCTTGAATAGGGTTTGGGGGGGTTGTGCACTTTTTTTGTGAGACTGGGCAGCCACCAAAAGCAATTCAACAGGGCTCTCCACTCGGCAGCCTGCGCAAGCCAGGTCTCCAGGGGAAGCATCCCTGTTGGCTTCTACTCGTGCATGTTTCTCGACGAGGGTGCGAGCCTCACGATCCAAGCAGTTCGGTATTCGTCGTAGTGTCTTCATTAATGGCGTTTGGGCCGCTTCTTTGCCTCAAGCGACCATGAAAGGTCAACCTTTGTACTTGGAGACCCGATTTGGTGGCATCGACGATGATGGCGAACCTGTGGGGCCTCAATATCAGGCCGCAAAGTGCCAAAGTGCTGCCGCTGCGACTTTCGCCCTTCGAGCCTGCGCCAGGTCAGCTGGAAAGCAGAGAAGGAGGTGTTCCCTGGCAGAGCACATGAGATCGCCCAAGGAAGGGCCAACATGAGCTGATGTAAGCTGATCATGTAGAACATCTTCCTGCGCATGAGCCCAAAGCTGCTCCGGTAGAAAGCACGCTAATGGCTGTGGGTGCGCAGAAGTGGCTTGGAACCTTGTGCTCGAACCTTCTTGCAGAACCGCTTCAAGAAACGCGGTTCAACGGAACTCCAGTTAGGGTTAGAGAATTTGTACATTAAACAGTTGAACCTTTGTTCAAGGACTCTGCTTAGAGAGCTCTCCTCGAAAACCCGTTCAAGCCGGGCCGGCTGTCAACGAAAGTTCTGCGGGCCCAGCCCACTGCAGATGTGTCCACCAAGGATTCCGCCCCTTGACAGCCTGAGCGATGGGCACGCCCGACGTGTTTGTTCATGCCCAGCTCCCTAAACCCTAAACCCTAAACCCTAAACCCTAAACCCTAAACCCTAAACCCTAAGCCCTAAACCCTAAACCCTAAACCCTAAACCCTAAACCCCAAGGCTCCGAACCTGAAAGATGCTGCTGCCAGGTGGTACCGGGACCTCGATGACCTCTGGAGCAACGTCCTCTCCTACTTCGAGAAGCGGGGCATCCTTAGCGAGGAGCGCCGAGTTGAAAGCGCGGCAGTGTATGGTGGGTTCTCCAAAAGTGATGGTCCCTTTGTGGGTACCCGAAAAATAGGTAGGGGCCGCCTAGCTCATAAGGACCCCGCAAAAAGTCATCATGTTTGGAGAAGTGACCACAGAGCACGTTACCCTTGAGAACCATGGGGTTCCGGGTTAAGGGCTCAGGGCTTAGGGTTTCGGGTGATATGCCTCCAGGAGACGTTGGAATACCTGGACGCCGATCCTTTCGTCCTGTTTGGAATCGACGACCCGCTGACGCAGCAGGACGGGGCACCGAGACTTCGTGGGCACGCTGGGGTACGACTCATGGGTTCCCCTACTACCCGCCTCTCATCTACCCCAAAAAGCCCCTAATTTAGCTTAATTAAGGCTATTTAGGGGGGAACCTAGGGGGGATAGTATTAGAGGTGAGTAGCAGGGGAACCCAGGAGTTTCGGTGCAGGGTTGAATCATCGCGTAATATCTCAACAGAGGCGTTCCATTCCCCCCCCCCCCCCCCAAACTCTTCCTCCTCCCCAACAGGTCTGTTTCGACAAAACCTTGGGATGCTCCCCCCTTAAACTTATACCACTAGCGGCTCCTTAGTAGGGATTCGAAGAGGGGGGCACTACAATCCCTCTGAAAGGACTGTTAGTAGAAGGGGGAACATCCCAGCAAAACCAATTCAGGCGCTCCTGAAGCTCGACAAGTTCCCGGCTTTGATGTGCGACGGCCTGGACCTTACTCTAAGGGTCGGAAAAAATTGCTAATGATATTCCGATATTCCCTTATGGCCCCTTTGCAATTCTGCGATACTAACCCCCCAAAACCCTTTTCTAATTATTCCCCGGCCCCTAGATTACACTCCCAGAAATCCGAAACTCTCAGCGTGGACCAGAGCCCAGAGTCGTGCACCTGAGGAGCTGTGCCGACGCTGGATGAATGGGCCTATTACCTGCGTCTCCAGCTCAAGATGCCGGGTAAATGTGTGAAGCTGCTGCAGAACCTCTGCCAGACTGGCCATGTAGACTGGAGTCTTCCCTAAGGCATCGAGCCCCACGACCCACAGCTGATGTGGCTCGTGAGGGTTCAGTGCTCAGCAAGCTCGGCCTAAGAGAAAAAGCCGTGCCGAGCTTGTGCGTGGGGGGATCAGTGGCCGAGCCGCTGGCTGTGCAGGCAATGCAGGAGACAGAGTTACCCAAGCCTTGGACGTGCTACAAAGGCCGAAGCCTTGAAGAGCTTGTGCACGTCGGAGATGCCTCTTCTGGTCCTCACAGGCATTGGAAGTATTGTGTGCTACCTCCGGTCTGACAGCGGACAGGCCGGTGGAGAGTTGCAGCCAGAATGTGTCAGAAGCATGTGTCAGCCCTCTTTTGGACTCTTTTGCTGAAATGCCATCTTAGCCATCATGGTATTTCAGCTTCGCATCTCCCCGAACTGAACAAGGTCACATGGAAGCATCCCTTCTATGACTACTTCCGTCAGCTCAGGGACTTTTGCCGGCAGGCATCCCGCGACGAGGCTTCCTGCGTTGAAACACGACTTGCTATGACTTGCTTAAGATTTGGGTGATCTGGAACTCTTTTTTCATGCACTCCTGTGGCTCATTCTGCGCTCTCTCTGTGCTCAGTGGCAGCTCTCTGCCTGCAGAAGTGTTCTCAGCGTAGCCCACGAGGTGATGCAGGTGCGCTGCAACCGTCTCCTCTGGAGTTATGAAGCCACGCGTGTCGAGACCGAACACGACCAGGACTCCCTTCCATTGGCAAGAGAAAACGGCCCTAAAGGCTTCTAGCCGTGAAGCCCGCAAAAGGAAAATGCCAGTTGTGATCATGGGCAGTCCAGCCTGGAGTCGCCACATTCACTCGACATTTTCGACTTGCCTCTTATGTCCAAGTAGCAGCTTGGGGAACTGGAGGGAAGGTTCTAAGTATCAGCCCTACGGGTCAAAGACAAACCACAAAGGCGCGGTTGGGAACAGCCGTTGGTCTGTCAACTGACGCGCTCGGTCACCGTGGAACTCACCCCCCCAACCCTAAACCCTAAACCCTAAACCCTAAACCCTAAACCCTAAACCCTAAACCCTAAACCCTAAACCCTAAACCCTAAACCCTAAACCCTAAACCCTAAACCCTAAACCCTAAACCCTAAAACGAATTCCACGTTTCAGTACCCAGGTCGCGCGACGAAGTGAGAACCCTGGAATGGAGTTCACGTCTACCCACTATTGCCATGATGGGGGTTTACGAACATAGGGGACCCCCTAATGTCGACCCCCAAAATATCGGGAATCCCCTTATAAAAAGGACCCCAATAAGGTACCCCGATTCTCGTGAAACCCCCACCATGTACTAATCTCTCATGCCGTGCGCACACCGTGTGCCGTAGCGAAGCCGTGCTCACTTGAGTCCTGCTTTCAACTCACCAACAAGAACTGAGAACCCCCCCCCAAAGCTGCTTAAAGACGCGCAGAGTAAAAGAAAGGGAGCTTCCTTCGACTGCGGGCAGGAGCCCCTCATATCGCCGCCTTACGTCGCGCGCATGGCCGACATATTTGGCTTCGACGTGAAGGTGGGGCTGCGCCCTTGTCATAGGCTTGCAAAGGCACGCTAGCCGCGACAGCTGCTTCAGGTCACCTCTCTCCCTTCCATTATACTGTGTATAATTATATATTTATGTACATATTTATTTATGTATTATTCTTTATATAGTATACATACATAGAAAGATATATATTTATAGAATTATGAAGCATGTAGATGTGGAGCTTACATTGATGCTGGCTGCTGGCTTCTGACAGTGTCCGCCTGCTCCCCAAATTACAGGTTCAAGGCTGCGTGGTGCGAAACTGCAAGGCGCAGCTCAAGGCCACCGGGGCCCCAGAAAGGGGGGGCAACCACCTCCCCTTCATTCAACTGTCCTAGGTAGGATAAGGGGACCCTTAAAAGGGAACCCCTTCTTAACCCTCTTCTGGACAGGACCTTATTCAGAGGGTCTACATCCCCAAGGGGCCCCCTAATCCTATCCCCTAAACTGAGATGTTTAGGGGGTGAGCCTGGGGAGTGTGGGGGGCGGGGGCAGGGCCGCCGGTGCTTCGCTTGTCGGATTCCTCGTAGCTTCGAGCCTCATCGCGCTCAGAAGTGCTCGGGGGACCTGGTTCTAGTTCATGCAACGTTCACGTTGAGGCAACTGCTAGCTGTACTCAAGAGATCGGCCAAGAAAAGGCTTCGTTGCATGCACTTTCACCACCCATTTGTATATCTTCAACTAGGAGCCAATACTTGAACTGCAAATGTCTGGCGTTCATGCACGTGCTGTTGGGATACAGCAGGCTTATCATCACAGAATTGCAAGTCGGTGACAGGCTTTCGCCAAAGCATATCGGACAAAGCAGGACATTGCGCAGACCCGAGAGTCACGGGGTCCAGTCACAGGTCCATGCGAGTTGATCTGCGCTGTTCATGCCCCGTGGGATCTCCACGCGACACAGGCACTGTTTCGCACGACTCCTGCACATGCTATGACTTGAATCATGCCAAAACCATGTCAATAGTTGTGCGAAGTCGGCTCTTTCCTCAGATCAGCTGTACTTCTTATGGAGAAGGCCTTCTGCTTTGCTGAACTTCACTGAGGATATCGGCTTGATTCGGGAGTGCAACGAGATGCTCCAGCGCGACGTGGCCAAGCGACCCACCTGCTGAGTCCGAGCACATGTGGGTCAATACTCGTCTAAACCCTGAACGCGCTGGGGGGAACTGGTTTCCAAGATACACCGGAATGGACGGGAAATTCTCCGAACAGTAGCGTGTGATGCTCCCTGCGATGCGACTTTCAGTCAGCCAGGCCGGTGGCAAAAAAACTCAACGGAAGCCCGGTAAGGGAAACTCAGCGGAAAAACTTGTGCTGTACGAATATGAGCCAGGCCCAAGATTTTGTTTGGGAGAAGGGTTTTGGTGGGGCTCAGGGTTTAAGGTTGCAAAAGGGTTTCAGCCTTAAATTGTAATCGCTTGCGCGCGCTGCCTCGGCAGCCGGGCCGGCCCCAGGACAGGAAAGGAGGAAAGAGGGTTTCTGCAAAAAAAGGGAGGAAGGGTCCAGGTCCGGGGGTCGGGGGTCGTAGGGAGGTTAAAGGGGTCAAGGGGGTTTGAGCTAAGCGATGGGGGGGGATCCACAGGGAGGCCCGATCCGGGTGCTTGCTCCAAACGCTTCTCGGCAGGAAGGTGAGGCGAATATTGGGCAGGATCCAAGATCCAAGATTGTGGAGCAATCTTGGAGACCAGGCCCTTACCCACCCGCCACCCAGCAATTCTCAAGATCTATCTTTCATGTGCCGTGCTTCAAGGTTGCATCGGAACTTTTTCCAGGGAATCTTGGATCCTAAGAACGAGTCACACAAAGGCTACTCACACTGTTTCAGGACATCCTCGCCGTGCAGGGGTGTTTGGGCCAAGCCAGGGAACTGAATAAAGGACATCGGTGCAACTAGGGGACTTAGCTATTGGACTTATCTACTGAACCAAACTGCATGACACACTTAGGTCCAGTAGATTTGGGTTTTTTGGATTTTACGCAAGACGTGTGTTTCGAGGAGGGGAGGAGGACCAGCCAGAAGAGAGGGTGCCGCGTACGTCGCACGTACGAATGTCCATGGGGGGGAGGGGGGGACTGGGTCCAGTAGTTTGGGATTTTCGGTGGATATTCACGAAGCGATCTTTATCGGAGCCCTAGCGTCGTTTGATTCACAACTTAAGCCCCGATGGGAAGATGGCAAAGGAACTCCCCACCCTCACACCCCAAAAGCGAGAAATCGGGTATTATATTCATGTTTCTGCAGGCGGGGGGGGGGGGGGAAAAAGGGCCACCCACCCCGGTGGCCGATCAACCAAACATTCCGCGCGAGCGAAAACCACAGGCCGACAAAAAGCCAGCTACTAATACGAAGACGACAATTTTCATGCATTCTCGTACTGCGATAAAAGTCATACGAATACCACGATTCATGTACAACAATGGCCAAGCGCCAGTACTAGTATACAAGCGCTCCAAAGCTCCGAAGCTACTGGAACGATCTACTGGGCCCCATACCACGTGCTCGGGGATGTAGGTCCAGTACGTGCGTGTTCCGGGTGCTTTCTTTCCCCAGGCCTCCCTCAGAAGTAGGCAGAAGTTGACCAGGCCCGACATGTTGAAGCACTGCCATCGAACTACAGAGGTCCAGTAGTTAGTTATGAGGAGTTCGTGAACTTTCGGAATTGTTGGTGTTGCCTTCCTTCCTACTGAGCCACCACAGACATACATTCTTAAGGGTGTTTAAGAAAAATGGGTTCCAAACTTGAAGAGGGCCCCAGACCTCCGAACACCCAGCATTTTCTCTGCATGATATGGATGTTTCCCAAAAATGGGGGGTACCCCTTATTTATATACTCCCAAAATAGAATAGAATCCCCTTAAAGGGACCCACACGAAGGTTCAGAAGACCCCCATATAGCCTCCCTGCTAAGCCGGCTCGTGTGTGTCCCTGCGTCTTTGTTTGCGTTAGCTGATGTCGTTATCGTCTTCGCGTTGTGTCATTTGCACCAGTGTCGTCCCCAAGCAGCGGCACTCAATTCTACCCCTGGGCATCCTCGAAGCCCTGTGACAACAGTGACGCTTCAGCGATTCAGGCATCCCGCGTTTGTTTGCTTCGCATTTGACATCCCACCTCCAGGTATAGCGAGATGGTGGCGCACTGGTCCGGCGAAGTCAAAGAGGACCTGGCACTTCTGCCAACCAAACCCGGCCACCTTGAGCTCGAGTCCGTCTCAGGTTGCCCCACCGAAGCACTCAACCAGTTATGGTGGTTTAAGAAAATACGGGCACCCAAAAAATATACGAAGATTCCCTTAGAATACGGACCCCCATAAAAGGGACCCCCGAATTTCCGAAACCCCCTTCGTGGTCTCGGCAAACTGCAGGATGTCAAGTTCGACCTCAACAAGTTAGCTGCTGGCGAACTGCATTGTGGTTGTCTGAGTTCATGTATGTTCTCCTTCAAGCAACTTGAGGCATACTGGGAGGTTCATAGTACTTCTCAACCAACTCGAACTGTACTTATAACCCACGGATGAGCCCCTTAAGTGCCCTAATATGGTTATAAGTACATGGGCAATAAGTACCATGAACCTCCGAGTACACGTAGCTTTGGAATAGACCTGTCATGCGAGAATGTGTTGGTGAGGCGTGAACTGCAAGACCACGGCCCTCAGCTTTTGCCACCAGCCTGCTAAGCAGTATCGTTTTTTACTTTCTCATATCTTCGCCCACAAAGTCGGCTCGTGTGGTGCGGGCACAATCCTCTAGGCCCCTTAGGGACTTGGCCTTTTTCCATCAGATTCGAGCTCTAAGCCCTAACCTAAACCCTAAACCGTAAACCCTAAACCCTGAACCCTAAACCCTGAACCCTAAACCCTAAACCCCCTAAACCCCCTAAACCCCCTAAACCCCCTAAACCCTAAACCCTAAACCCTACAGCAGTTGAAGCCACAAAGGCCTGGAGTGCAAGGACGCGTGTGTGTTTAGCTCATGGCTTGAGATGTTTCCCCCTTATGCTAACAGCCCTGTTTGAATAGAACTTATACTAGGGGGGTACCATAATCCCTATTAAGGGCTGTTAGTATAAGGGGGTACCATAATCCCTATTAAGGGCTGTTAGTATACTAGGGGGGTACCATAATCCCTATGAAGGGCTGATAGTATAAGGGGGAACACTCCCAAGTCATGAGGGCCGTGTGGTTGCTTGTCGTTGCCTACTGTCAGGGTGCGTTTCCTGCAATATGCTGGGGCCAGGACTACTTGTGCTTGAAGTGCTATGCGGACTTGCATGGGAAAGGCTGGGTTCTTGGAGCCCTACAAGTCAGCGTTGTAGGGTCCAGCACTCTAGCCAGTGGTGTAGACTACAGTGTAGACCTTGCCCTCCAGCGCAAGCCATGCAAATCCTCCGCAACAGGCTCGCGCAAGGAGCATGCGCGGAGCACTCAGAAAGCGGGCCTAGGAAGGAAGCCGCGAGCTTCTCACGCAAGCTTGCGGTCTTTCCCCTGCTTGGTGTGGAGGGATGGGGGCCGAGGCCTTTCTGCTTGGTGCCCTGCGCTTTGTGCGTGGTGCTTCCGGCCAAGATTCACTGCTGCATGCTCAGCGTGCTGGGATCAAACTTGTGCAAGCCGAATTTGGCAGATCAACGCCTGAGACGTGTGATAAGTAAGGTACATTTACGGACAAGTCCTTATGTACCGGGCTCAGTCAAAGTAGACTCAATTCAGGCACAGACCGATTCCATGCAACTTCCACTCCGCGGCCAGCTGCTGAAGCACCTCCCTCTCTGCCCTGTTGCCCTTTACCCTAAACCCCTAAACCCCCAAAAACCCCTAAACCCCCCCAAAAACCCCCTAAACCCCCAAAAACCCCTAAACCCCTCCAAACCCCCTAAACCCCCCAAAAACCCCTGTTGTCAGGTCACAAGTGCTACGCCATGAAGCACATCAAGATGCTCCCTCTGGACGGCAAAGAGAACCAGCATCCTGGCAGCGTTTTGCTGCTTGTAGCAGCAGCCCAAAGGATGCGGGGCTTTAGGGTTTAGGGTTTAGGGTGTGAGAGAGAGAGGGTTTAGGGTTTGGGGTTTGGGGTTTGGGGTTTAGGGTTTAGGGTTTAGGGTTTAGGGTTTAGGGTTTAGGGTTTGGGGTTTAGGAAGGTAAAAGTTCATTCATGAGGCTGATATTGCGGCGATTGCAGATTCGTAGCGGGGTTGCATGGATGTCCCATACCAGACGGTCTGAGACCTTTGCCATGGCATGTTTTCTCGGCTTCCTGTGGCAAACCTGAGGCCCAGAAGAATAAATTATGTGGAGCAGTCTGGCCCTCAGCAAAGGGGGGGCCATGGACACATCTCAAAGACTGACGATGTGCTGGCAATACAAGCAGCTTATAAGGGGGGAACATCTCAAGAGCTGTCTGGTACCTCCTTGTCCTCGATGAGCCGAACTTGAGGGCACACACGCTGCTGTCTGCAGGTACAACAGGTACGCTGAGTTTGCCAAGGTGGAGATCCGGAGAGGTTAAAACAGGGCCGCGGTGTGTTTGCGGGCATGCTGTCAGGATTGAAAAGGTGGGTTGCTGAGAGATCATCCCTCGAACTCAAGTCACATCTCCTGAAAAGTCGATGCCTCCGGAGCCCTGATTAGACCGCCAGAGCTGTCTGCCTGCAGGGAGGTGGCTTGAACGTTTCAGCCAGCAGTTTCAAGGCTTCAGAGTCAGAAACCGCAACACCGTCATGGAACAGCTGAACTCCTTGTGCACATGTTGGCAGATTCTGGTTGCACAGAACACCACAGAAGCCTTGCGATGCCCACCGTTTCCCCATGCCAGGATCGTGTCAAGAAGATGGCCGTCAAGCCTGAGGACCTTCCGGCACTGGACGACTCAGCATATGAGTCAGTACCTCAGGGTCAAGCCCGAAGCAGTTCAGGGTTTCGGGTTGCCGTGACAAGCAGCCTCCCACTTGGCAGAATATGTGCATACTTTTGGGCAGGGGCGGAAGAACATCATTTTAGCTCCTTTGTTTCGGCTTATTGTTCTAGCCATGAGTCAACTGTTTACAACCCCAACCCCACCCCCCAACCCCCACCCACCCCAACCCAACCCCCACCACCCCCCAACCCCCACCCCCCAACCCCCACCCCCCAACCCCCACACCCCAACCCCCACCCCCCAACCCCCACCCCCCTGGCAGATGCCCGTGAATGCTTTTCGCAAATGGTGATAGCAGGCTAGCTTTTGGCTAAAGCACCCCTTCCACACGCGCTCTGCTGTGTTATCTAAGTTCTAGCGACAATAGGGGACCCCGAACTCCCAAAAAGTAGAATTCCTTTGTAATAAGGACCCCAATAAGGCACCCCCGATTTTCATAAACCCCCTAAACCCTAAACCCTAAACCTTGGTACCAAAAAAAGAACCTAAACCCTATGTTCGTAAACCCCCCATCTGCTGGCAGAGGTCAGTCCTGAGCACCGATTGGCACCCCTTTTATGACGCTCGTGGTGTGAGGCTGGGAAGGGACTGACAACCCCCTGCAATGAGCGCAATAAAAGAGCTCTGTGGATGCAATTCTGCAGCCCCCTCCCCCCAGAAATTCCGCCGAAATTGTACATCAAGATGCAACAGAGCACCCCTCGAAACAAGCCAGCCTCTCTCTTGCTCTCTCTAACTGCTATCTGCGCACTATTTCTCACTTGTCGGTTCTCTCACTTCTCCCTGTCTCCTGCGCTTGAAGGTTCACAGTTATATCCCATTTATAAGCCCCAGAAGTGCCCTAATACGGTTATAAGTATAGTTGTAAGCACAGTTATCATTGGTTAATAAGTACCATGAACCTCGAAGCGCTCCTTGTTGATGGAACCAGAGACTCCAAAACCCCAAAACCCCTTAATTAAGTAATACCCTTAAATTGTAGTGGGAACCCAAATAAGCCCTAATATGAGTTAAGGTATATTCCTTACTTAAGGGGCTTTGGAGTCTCCGGGGAACCAATGGTGGCACAGGTACTACCACAACTTTGCCACTGGCGAGCGCATGCGGCAAAGTCCACGGCGAGTGCCAAACTCTGCAGCTTGGCTTGGGCGCGGAATTCGGAGACTGAACCCTAAACCCTAAACCCTTAAACCCTAAACCCTAAACCCTAAACCCCAAACCCTAAACCCTAAACCCTAAACCCTAAACCCTAAACCCTAAAACCCTAAAACCCTAAAACCCTAAAACCCTAAACCCTAAACCCTAAACCCTAAACCCTAAACCCTAAACCCTAAACCCTAAACCATTTTGGCTCAAGGTGCTCCACAAACCTTGAGGCAATAGCGCACGCAGTTTTTGTATCTGCAAACAACCATTTCGCAACTCGCGACCAGTGCAGATACGGAGCCCTTGAGCCAAAATGGAGACGGTACAGGCTCTTCATCGGATTATGGACATGGCATGCAAGCCGGCGCTGGTGACAGCGCACCTACTCAGCATCAAGAACGACCTCAAGCTCCACAGGACAGTGGAGAGGTCGGGGCTGGACGACAAGGAGATCGAGATGACTCTCATCGACATGAACATCCCCCTGATTTTTGGCGTGAGCCAATGTATAATGGATCGGGACGAGCTTGTGGACTATCTGGAGACCTACGCCACGAAAGAGGAGTTCAGCGAAACGACCTTGGAAGCGTACCGGATGGGACAGTTCAAGCAGGGGATACCGGGGAGACATCGAGCTGCGGCCGTTTTGCTATACTCTGGCAATTTTTGGTCGACGCTGTACAGCTCACGCGATCGGTTCATGCACCCACAATTGACTTCCACGCAAGGGTGGGAGAAGATTGGCAACCTTCTGGAGGACACCTGGCCGATGGTGCTAGCCCTCATGAAGACTGTGCCATCTTCGAAGAACCCTATGGGCGGCAGAGTCCTCTTCGGACTGACTGCCAGAGCGTGGGAGGAGCTGAAGGACCTTGGGCGGATGGCCAAGGTCGGATGCTCGGATTCATCGGAAGAGTCGGGCGAAACACCGTCGTGGCACAGCTCGTACGGGACAGTGTCCATACAGGCGCATCCTTTCTATTATCTATGGAGCACGCTGCGATGCCGAAGTGTTGAAGCAGCTCGAGTTCTGGAAGGACTCTTTCCGAGTGAAGACGACGCCGGAGGTGAGGATGGCAGCGACAGTCGAGTTCGAGGCAGTGGACTAAACAGAGTCGTGCAACCACGGGCGGAAGAAGTATTGCACTCCTTCTTCACACTGCGTGGTTTGCTGAGGCAAGTTTTGACGTCTCACTCTTTTTCCTCGAAATCGCAGCTTTCAAATCCACCGGCTTCATTCATTTCTGTTACATTAGTGCTGCCTTATTATCGATTGGTTCGTATTTCAGCACAGGCATTCCACAGCCTAGCATGCTTTTCCAAGTCCTCAGACGCCTGATCTGGGATATTGGGTCATTTACATCACATGTGCTCACCCAGTGGGACATTGCATTTCGCCTGTCGAGACGATCGCAGGTTGGAGAATTGATGGCAGTCCGTGAAGGCGGAATTTGCCATTACTGTCTTCCGACAGGATTTCCAACCGCTCCGTACTGTGAGGACGATCGCTATGTACAGGCGCGAGTTTTTGCTCACCGGTGCACTGGATGCACCCTCCGCCATTTTGTCGCGGGAGATAGGCCGATGTACACGGTTGAGAGGTACCACCACAGACTTCTACATCGCGCACAACACGTGGTGTGTTCTGATCGCGAGAAGTCCAAAGGGATGTTAGCTAACATCAACCTCACACACTCAGCCATAGTCGAAGAGCCGTCTCTAGACAAGCAGTACAGCTACCAGACGTACTTGGCACATGCTGTACGGGCGGAGCTTTTGACCCTGGGGGGGGACATTCAGTTCCTCCCCAATCGCCATTTTGGCACCCAGACCGGTGTTCGTGTCACCGGACCGCAAAGTGGGCCCAGTGCTGATGCGTCAGCACCGTCTGCGACTGTTCCAACGGCAGACGAACAAAGACCATCTGGGAGCTCCAACCTAGCTGGTGCGTCTAGGTTCATTGAACCAGGGACCCCACTAATCCCTTACACGACTGCTGATGCTGGAAAGCCCATGGAGGGAGTCCAGATCATCACAGATTGGGAAAAGGTAGACCTACGCAAAGACATGGGTCGTAAGATGGAGGCACTCGCTGTCCTCGAGCATGAGGCAAAATCCTGCATCGTTGACGACGACGTTTTGGAACAGCTGCAAGTGACAGCCAAAGCGAGGATCGCCATGCCAGGTGTCACAGACAAAGACATCACGGCAATTCATGTCGCATGCAACTCCCACTCGAATGCTATCGCCGGAATAGGGAACCGGCATTATGCAGAGAAATTTGCCGAGGTAGAATACGACGGTATTGTGTTCAGGAACCAAATAGGCAATCCATGGGAGTTAATCCGCAGAGCTGTCCATGCGGTAGTCGACAAAGTTCTCCCTGCTATCCTCGAGATTGATGAAGAGACCATTCGGAGGCAGGACACAGAACTAATGGAGATACCGCAAAGCGAGATCGTCTCGGAGTTGCATGGGAAATCCCTATTCCCCATGCACAAGTCGGTTGACGAAATCGCTCCAAGCAGCTTCACGGAGCAAATGAAGAAAGACAACTTCGAGGCAACCTCTGGCACCGAATTGACGAAGCTCCCGCCTACCAAGGCGTTTGTGAAGCCTAATGAAGCTTTAGGGAAGATCAAGCCTAGACTGATCCAACACACAGGCCCACAAGGCACCGCTGCCTCGGCCTTGATGAATAAGACAGTCGAGCAGATGATCTTCCGGTTACCTTATTTTGTCCAGCGCAGTATCAAGGGCACCGACAACACTGGTGTCTGCGAGCGTGTCCGACTCTTTTACAACGAGTATAAATCGGGCGGCTTTGCATCGACGGATTTCGGGAGTTTCGACTCTTCGATCACTGACAAGTGCACCGTCGACAGAAGCAAGCCAGGACTTAGAAGGATAATCGAGGAAGCTATCATGAAGGCTATTACAAACAAATTTCCAGAGGCTTTCGACTTCAAGAATGTTTCGAAAACAAGGTGGAAAAAGAAGGACAAGATTTTGTTCGACACCTTAACACTGTTCACAGAGGTCCTCATTAGGTACTCTGGAGACGGGTTGACATCTGTTGGCAATTACGCCATCAACTGGTTCGTCGACCGTTCCATTGACTTTGTGCTTGAGAGGATTTTCACTATGTGGGATATGCGTGTCTACACCTTGAAAGAGATCATTCAATTCCTGACAAACATGATAGATGACCCTGAGTTCATCAACCAAGTCCTCGAAGGAGTCAAAAAGAAAGCGACACGCCTCGCGGAGACCATCATACGCGTTTCGAAAGGTCTTCATGTCACGAAGGAAGATTCAGAGTTCCTGAACGGGGAGGGGGACGACAGACTCAAAGGATTTCGTTGGGCCTTCATCCAGAAATTTGAGACGAAGGACAAGAAAGGAAAAGACGCCCGACAGGTCCTTGGAGTGATGACGGCAGTTATGTACACTGCCGCCGGCATGAGTTTGGAACCTCAGGACCGCACAGGCCGGGTTAGTGCTGAGAAACTTATTGACAAGTCACAGCGCATCGAATTCATCAGCCGATATTCGTCCCACTCAATGACGGAAAAGCGATGAGGAGTTTTCCAAAGCTCCGAAAAACATTCGCGGCCGCCACCATCACCTTCAACGTAAACGACCCATTCTTAACCGCAGCAGCGACGAAAATGCTCTCCATCATGATGATGTGTGAGCAATGCCCGTTGCAGTTCCCATTCTACTCGCTGATTTACCGGTACTACAGATACAGAATCACCGACGAGACGATTATAACCGGTAAACGCAAGTATGAGTGGTGGGAGCTCAAGCTGATGCACCTCATCACCGACAACGGGTTGCAGAACAGCATGTCAGCAATCTACGCCCACCTCATGAACCGGGCTTACGGGTATGTATCCCCAGAAATTGCTGATGAAATGCTTGATGCAGTCGCAGCTGAGACGCGATTGGCCAAGAGTGACTTGGTCTGCCTGATAGACGCTCTAAATGGAGCAAAAGGGGACGATCTAGGATCCGTCCAAGACCTGGTGCAGAGGTACGTGGCAATTTTGCCACCGGTCTGATTTCAGACCCTGCACACATGAGGCAAAGGACGGGGAGATTGTAGTCAAGGTGATGCCAACACCTTGACGGAGGGTCCAGAGCATGGTACCGAGCCCCATGCTTTCCGCCTGTGACCAACTAACAGTGTAGTACCGCAGCCTGCGTGCGGGAATTCCAGAACCGCGCTATACTGGAACTGGGCTGACCTTCTGATGAGCGACGGCCCCGGTTTGCCACCGGATAGCGCGCGAAAGCCCACCTGTCCGAAGGGATGCGGATCCCGAGGCAGAATCAGGACGGGTGCGGGGGGTGGAGTCATGGTGGTAGGCCCAGCAAGGGCTGAGTCCACTGGCAGGTAAAGCCAGGCTCCTAACGCAGAGACAGGCGAGATTACGCCCAGCGGTGGTATGGCACCCACCGTTGACCTCCCGGAAATGAGCTGCGCCACTCTAGCCTGCCCCTCCACGTCCGACGTGTATGCTGAGGGGTGGCGGAGGATTCACAAGCATTCTGCCCGATAATGCCCCTTGTCTCTGTGACATGGCCATCCCCTGGCCGCGCGAATGGAAGTGTCGTTGAGACAGCTGCCCCTCGAAATAGAACTTAGCTGTGGATCGATGTGGTGGTGGTTGCTGCAGTCGGGTTTGCTATCGTTGGGATCAATGTGGTTTTTGGGTTGCTGCGGTCGGTGGGGGAGCAGATGTCAGATGCAGAGTAGGAGAACAATGGGCAAGCTACAAAGCAGGCTAGCCCTGAGGATGCTGGGGGTGAACCGGAATGGCCACCCCGTGGTGAGCAGTTGAAGGACAACTCTATGCGTTTGACTGTTTCCAACTGTTTTCTTTGAGCTGTGTGTTCCAAGTGGCAACTGCTCCAAACCTTGTTTGCTGTGTGTGGTGCAGGGCTTGAAAGGCCACTGTACAAGAGCTTGCGTCAAAGCCTGGCCGTTAGTCTAGCACTTTGCACACTCGTGAGAACAAGCTGCTGGGCTGCATGGAGCGATGGTGGATTGGTGTGCGTACTGGTTTATCTAGTCTGGGTTGACATCTCATGCAGCTTCAGTAGCGACTTGAAGCCTCTCCTGAGTCTGGCAGCAGGTCGTCGTGTGTTTTATTGTTGGTGTGGGTGCTGTTGTCCCAGCTGTGGACTCGGGAGTTCCAGTAGTCTTGATTTTGGTGTAACCGAAGGTGAACGCGTATGCAGTATATCCAGACATTCCCCTGCAGAGTGTCCGACAGGTCAGCTAAGCGGGTGGCAAAAAAAACCCTAAACCCTAAACCCTAAACCCTAAACCCTAAACCCTAGGCCCTATAAACCCTAATCACGAAACCTGGCCCCCCAGGACGATGCTGGTGCTGAGGAAACCGAGGCCACAGCGCAGGCAGAGCGGCCTCGGAGGGGTTTCTCCGAGTACTTGGGAGGTTCATGGTACTTAGTAACCAATGAGGGTTTAGGGTTTAGGGTTTAGGGTTTAGGGTTTAGGGCTTAGGGCTTAGGGTTTAGGGTTTAGGGTTTAAGGGTTTAAGGGTTTAAGGGTACTTGTAATTTTTTTTTTGCCATATTAGGGCACCTAAGGGGCATGAACCTCCGAGTGTTCCTTACTTTCGGTGGGCGCCACCCACACGGTCATATGGGGATGTCCAAAGATAGGGCTTGCGGGAGGTCCGGCCACTTTGCCACACCCTGGTGGTTTTTTCTAAGTTCCCGGCTTCTCGGTTCAAGGGCTGCTGACCGGAAGTAGTTGTTGCGGATCGGCTCACGGCTCCCAGGCTCCTAGCAGGTTTGAGGGGTTCAGGGGCTTTGGCGCAAAAAGGGTTTAGGGGATTGGGGGGCGATTGGGGGGAGGGGGTAGGGTGCCCACGCACATAACTCGGAGAGACACCACCCCGACTGCGACTCTTAAGTTTCTTTCCACTGACGAACCTTCGCCCAAGCCAAACCAAGCTTCTGTCTCGTTCCCGCTATGGGCTCCTCGTGGCCCTCAGTCCCCAACCACAGACCACCATCCCTCAAGAACCTCTCCCCATGTCTCTGCAATCCCCAGCACCAGTTTTGGGAAGCTGTCCGACCTCGTGACCATCCGCAGTCATACATGTACTAGTACCACATACCTCAACCCCTCAAGCCCTTCCTAAGTGATTCAAGAAAAGTGAAGCCACATTGTCAGGAAGTCACGCAAGCTCTTGCGATTTCCCAGCAGGATGCAGGCCTTCCTTTGAGGGGAGAGCAGCGCGAAGCAGCACATTTTTGGACAGATGATAAGCGAAGCTCTTCTGCCAGGTGACATGATGAGGCCCGAAGGTCCTGCACTTAAACCGTTGCGACCACTTGCGATGTTGGGACGTGTCCCCTTGTGGGCACCCTTCATGTCCATCCGGCTTTATGCATTTTCATTTGCTATCTACAAGCGCCCCTTGCATCCTCAGAAGATTTGGTGTCAAAGTGCTCACTCAGATCCGGCATCAAGCAAGACCTTCCATGGCACGGCCAGGAACTTACTGCAGCTGCTCCCCGTTTCTGCAAGAGGCAGCGAAAAAGTGCGTGTAGAAAAGGAAGGTGAACAGGAAGTCGAGGCTGTCAACGCAACTGCCGGTGAGACCCAGCTGCTTGCGAGTTCATGTTTCAGGCGACTTCGCTGAAGAACACAGGGCCTTTGCCGCTGTCGGGCTTCGACTCACTCAAGTCGGCAACCAAGATGCGTGCGTGCGTGCGTGCGTGCGTGCGTGCGTGCGCGCGTGCGTGCGTGCGTGCGTGCGTGCGTGCGTGCGTGCGTGCGTGCGTGCGTGCGTGCGTGCGTGCGTGCGTGCGTGCGTGCGTGCGTGCGTGCGTGCGTGCGTGCGTGCGTGCGTGCGTGCGTGCGTGCGTGCGTGCGTGCGTGCGTGCGTGCGTGCGTGGTGTGTGGGTGTGTGTGTGTGTGTGTGTGTGTGTGTGTGTGTGTGTGTGTGTGTGTGTGTGTGTGTGTGTGTGTGTGTGTGTGTGTGTGTGTGTGTGTGTGTGTGTGTGTGTGTGTGTGTGTGTGTGGGTTCATTACAGTCCGTACCTCAAAAGCAAGTATTTGGATCTTCTGGCTAACTTTTTCGGGGGTGTCCAAGTGTTCGTGTTCGGCATTTCCTCGACGGAACTGCGGAAGCCTGTCGGTGCGCAGCACGTACTTCCTGAGCTGTATGCAAGGCACTGGTTGCAATGCGAGGGCTTTTGAGCCTTCCTCTTCGAGAGAGACACTCTGCTCCAAGGTCAGATGTCCCGGCAGCGGTCCGTGCAGCGGAAGATCCGGCCTCGCACTTGAATCGCTTGAATGCCAGCTTCTTGGAGGTTCATGGTACTTATTAAACTACGATAACTGTACTTCAAACTGTACGTACAAGTACAGTTGGAATTTATTCTTGGTTAATAAGTACCAAAGAACCTCCAAGCTACGTGGTCAGTTCCAACGTTGTTAGTCGGGCATCTCTCACATGATCGTCTGCGCATGCTCTGCATTCCGTCATTGTGTCAGGAACATCGACTTCTTCGACCGCCACATCGACGTCACATGCCGGACGAGGCAGCTTGAAATGGCCTGATTTCGCACAAGATCAGAACCGAGCACCTTGCGGGACGGTTAACGCGTTCTGTAACTCGGCGAAGGAAAGTGCTAGAGTTCTGCATTCGTTGTGCCCTGCAGATTACGGAGCCGCTCTGAACCACCAAAGGATAGCTTGCATGTGGCAAAGGCCGTGCAACACGGTCTTTGCTTGTGTCTCACCACAGACAGAAGCTTGCGACGTCTTCTGCCAAGGAAAGTCAGGGTCGATGCAGATTCAGTCTTGGTTGGCAAGCTTGCTTAGGCTGCCCAAGCAATGAACCCACCATCTGAGAATAGGTGAGATGAGGTTGCTTATTCCTGTTTTCGTAGTCTTCAGCGATCACGTGTGCTAGCAACTGATCAATCCTTCGAACATGTTGGATAGGCTGGCAGTGCCTTTGGGTGCTTTGTCGAGTTCTACAGGACAAAACCGCTCCAAGTGAGAAATGCTGCGGCCTGCGTTGTTCGTCATCAGGATGCCGCTGTGTCGCAAGAAATGCCCTGAAAGCGAACGCCTCCGGACGCTTTCGAGGGCTTGAGCGGACTCTTTGCGAACGCAGAAAGCGCAACATGACTGGTTAAACTCTCCAACCCCAAACAACCCCAAGCAACCCCCACCTCCTTGCCTTCGGGAGCCACGTGCCACGGGCGACGAGGGCAAAGATGGCACCGAAGGTGGCGCCACAGTGCCATCTGCACTTTTCACCTTTCTTTTTGAAAGGGTAGGATACGAGTCGGGAATCCACGAATAGTTACAGCTTCAGGCACTTCAGAAAGTAGCTTCAGAATGCATTCTGGATCTTTCCGAGGGCAGTTCGTCATGACGAGGGCTCATGTAGTGCCGTGCTTCACTCCGCCTTCGTCTTTCAACACTCGGGCTCAGTGGCTGACGTGCTGCAGTCGATCTTGGTGTGTTCACTGCGTGAACTTGGCTCAAGCACTTTTGGTTACGCCACATTTACCCCCCATAACCCCATCTCATACCCCTTACAACCATGGAGGTTCACACCTTGGCTTTCAACGGCTAAGGTTCCGACTTTGCCGTGTAGGGTCCTTCTGTCATTTGCAAGGGGCGGGGGACTATTCAAACAAATGTTCCTCACAGTTGCCATTGAGCAGCCCCAACGTCATGCGAGCGAGTGGTGACCGAAGCTTCAGTACGCACCGAACCCAATCACGGTTTCTTCGACTGTTGCCTCACGTCAAAACCCCGTGCTGGCCGATGCCTCAGCTCGGAGCCTTTACCAGAAGCCGAGGACTCCGATCCAGCGTTTTTCAAAGGGGGGGGGGGGGATATTTTTTTGGGAAGACGCGGGGGGGTGGGGGGAGGCAGCCCAAAAAGCCACGGCAGGCCCCCAAATCCCCCAAATCCCACTTGCGACCTTAGGGATTTACAAAACCCCCAAGACAGCGACCGGAAACCTTGAAGCGGCGTGAGAGCCCCGCCTCCTAAGTTTTAGAACCAGGAGGCGCCCCAACTTCTCGATGTGACGTGACAGGAGCTGCGCCACGCGCCGCGCAGCAAGCGGAGTCGTGCCGCGGATCCGCAGTTCCTCCCGGCAGGCCAGGATTTCGGGAGTCCATCCGGGGATTCCGAGGGCCTGCGGGCTCGAGGGCTCGAGCTTCTACCCGGGACCCTATTTACTTGCAGCGTTTAAAGGTCTTACGCACTCAACAGGGGGTCACTTGCTACGAAAAAGAGCGTGGGATTCCCTAGGCCTCTGGCTGACCTCCGCCTTCCCTTCCCGACGTAGATCTGCGCCGTGGCAAACCGACACATCACAACCACTCCGAGGGCGGCGCGAAGACGAGAATACTACTATACCACCAACCCAGAATTACTTGGGACCCTGTTTACCTACACTTTTTTCCCTCGTGTTCTGTGGGACATCGCTCGAGCGGTGGCTATGCGCGAGGGTGAGGGCCCAGAGACGCTGCATGAGCGGTCAGGAGCCACCGTGCCCGAGCCGTGTTGCGCCGGGCCGAGCTCGGCTCGGGCGCGGCTGAACGCTGGATGCCTGCGCAACCTCCGATCTTCCGAGCGCCATTCGGGCGACGCCATGGAGACGGCTTGTCGGGTCATCGCACTTCCTGCTCTGGCTACCGGAGGTCTTTGCCGGTTTGCAAGGTGGGACTGTACTCTCTGGTGCTGAGGCTTTGTGTAGGGAGGTCTGGAAGTCCTGCCTCGCTGCTCTTCGCACCTCAGAAGCCGGAGTGGTTGCGCATGCTTACGCGAGCCTTTGTCGTCGGCACTAGGATCCAATTTGTGCACAGCGCACAAGACCCACGACCCCTCAGCCCGCCACGACTGCTTAGGGTTTAGGGGCCCGGTCGGGACCTCAACCAACATTAGTGTAGCGTACTATGTTAGCTTGCTTTTGGGGTGGATTCCTAGAGACCTCCAGAGGCCACTTGTCTTGGGCTTTGCGGAGTGAAGGATTTTGGGGTATTTCCTGAACTATATAGGGATACCCCAAACGTTTTCTGGTCCTTATTATCTCTGCCTTGATTCGAAGTCTTGCGTGAATGCCAACACAACGGTATAAAATGATAGAGTGAGTTGGGGCGGGGGATAAAGCCCTCAACCCTGTACCCTAAGCCCCTAAACGAGCTGAGTATTGAATCTATAGGGTAAGGCTTCTCTACCCAGCCTCAGTTGCCGCCTCTCCTGAGTTGTGAGTCCCAGGCACACCAATGCACCCGCGGATGCCCAGAACACTGAAGGCTGTGGGTCTAGGGTTTAGGGGTTAGGGCTTAGGGTTTAGGGTGCTTCTTCCGCCCCTTCGCTTCCTGAAAAGGAGGGTTTCGCAAGTGGCGGGGGAGGGGGGGGGGGTTCCCAGAAAGTGCGCTCCTATCCTTCTTCTAGGTTTCGGGGAAAACGCCGGGAAGGCCCCGAAAACTCTCCAAAAGACTCTGAAAACTTGTGGAACCCGTTTTGTACAACTCCGCCCCTTCACGCTGGAACTGCAACATAAGCCCTCAGCTCTCTTGAGCTTGTTCTTTTGCCGCCCCTAAACCCTAAACCGTAAGCCCTAAGCCCTAAACCCCAAACAACACGAACCAGAGTGCAGTTTTGGTGGACGGCATGGCCTGTCTGGGAACGGGAACTGCCGTCAACCCCAATGCCTGTCGCAGGAATTCTGTCCCGAAAACCCTGGGTTGAAGGGTCTTGTGGGAACCCTAAACCCTAAACCCTAAACCCTAAACCCTAAACCCTAAACCCTGAACCCTAAACCCTAAACCCTAAACCCTAAACCCTAAACCCTAAAAAAAAACCTAAACCCTAAACCCTCAACCCTCAACCCGCGCTTGCAGGCAAGCTTCGTGTATCTTGGCTGACCGGTCGCATCCTCTGCCGCAGGCTGTGGGTATGACAGGGGTGGGTTGACCTGGCGAACCCCCATACTTCTAACTGCACTTATGACTTATGACCACATTAGGGCACTTGAGGGGCTTATAAGTGGGTTATAAGTACAGTGATAATTGGTGAAAGAGTATCATGAAACTCCAGGTATTCAGCCCTTGGTCCTGACAGAAACGTTCATGCCTCGTGCGTCTGCAGTGCGTGTGGCAAATGGACTCTACCTTGGATACCTAAGGTTGTACGCTTGGGTTTGGACCCTTGGGGTACATCCTCAGAAATCCGAGTATGACTCCCTTGAAAAAACTAACCGCCCGTTCCCTGAGGTCGCTCCTGGCTAACCTCTCTCTGGGAATACAGTGTCAGGGTTTAGGGTTAAAAACCCCAAACCCTGAAAACAAACCCTAACTCGCCCTCTGCTAGCAGTCGTTGAAACCTCAGCCCTTTCGTCCCTTTTGCAGGGTTTGGTGAATCTCAGCGTGGCTTTGGTCCTTCCTGAGACTTGGCATTTTTGATTGCCAGGATGGGCCAATGTATACCTTATAATCCCTTGAACAGGCTCTTTATAGGGTTGGTTATGGGGATTGTAAGTCCGAGTAGCCCATCCTGGTATCTTTGAAGAGGACGCCCAGGCGTCCGTCTTAGTGCCCCGGAAGTCCATCAGATGTAGGTAGAAGGTATCTGTCTTCGTGGTCTTTGCGCCATGTGCAATGAACAGCCAAGGATACTAATCTGCATTCCCAACCATTTCCGGCTGGAAGGCCTTTGCCTCTGGATTGTTCTTCATGTTTTGTTTCGCGGCCTTTGTGACGCCGAAGCAGCCTGCATGCGGAAAGGGTGGCAACTAGGATGACCAGATGCCACTCTTTCAGCACGCCGACGTTAAATAGCCATCAAGACTATCATTCAGCCTCGACCCGAACGGTTGAGTGCGAATTCAACAGTCCGACTCCTCCCATTCTCACGAAAGGCGCAACCGACCTGGCCCTTGCCAATAGCGCTCGGCAAAGTCACATGAGCACTTTCACGATGTCGGTTTTCACAGAAGCTGTGTTGGCCCTTGCTGCCTGGCCAACCCTGCCAAGTGATTCCAGTAAAGGACGTCCCGACGTTCAGCAATGAGCTTGGCAGAGCATGTGCAGGTCAGGTTTAGGCCGTTCCTTGATGGCTTCAGGGCCGTCACGCGGCTTGGTAGTCATATTCAGCCCAGCATCACCAAGCCCCCAAGCCAGCTGCGATCTCGGCGTCGCAGGGGGCTCTTCCCCAATGAAGCAGAAAAGAAGGATTCAGTTAACCTGACCTTGTCTGGTGATGCTTTGTGCCTCTCGTGGTGGCTGCTGCAAAAGGCCCATGAGCAGCTTTGCACGCCATGCATTTTGGCTGTTGTCGGTCTCCGCCCTGCCCTCAGACGCAGGAGTTCGCACATGAAAGACCCGTGCTGCTGTCGAGAACTTGATGTGGCGCAAAACTCAGTTGGAAGGTCGGCGTTGGGTGAGGTAACCGTCTCTGGCCTGGTGGTTTTGCCACGTCGTGCCTCCCTTTCATTGCAGCTGAAGCTCTTGAAAGGCGTTGCTCGGAAACAGCTACTTGTGTTCTGCGCGCATCTCGCCAGTTCTGGTTCCAGCACAGTTCAAGATACACGATTGTGACCCCATGAACAGACTGCATCGGAGCGGCCGCGACCTTCGGCGAATGTTGTCGCTTGCAGTCCGCATGGGTAGCCTGCTAGCATGGCCGCAGGTCCTGCGTCGGCATCAGTACAGCTGCGGTGCACCCATCTGCGGCAATGAGTTGTTTCGAGTGCGTCAAGTGAGCTTCCTTACACGGGCGAAGCCGTACGCATGTGGAGACGGAAGGGGGGGCTCTTCTAGACTGACGCAGCGTACCGTCCGCGATGTCCGGTCCGAGTTCGCCTAGTGGCAGCCAAGGGTGTCACCCTCCACTGCTCGACGCTAACCCGGAAATCACAACTTGGAGAGACGTACTCCTGTAGCATCCTGTAGTAGACCTCTTAGAGAGGTTTCCACAGTGCCAATGCAGGCATCAAGGTCAGCCAGGTGGCATGATACGAGAGAACTGCAGCCACAGTAGGTAATCCAGGGTTTCGCCGCCACGTGCGCAGAATCATGAAGCGGACTCGCCACAAGGCAGGCATCAAGGACAGGGAGGTGGTGGCGTGGTATGACACGTGTGCGGGCATGTGCGCAAAGTGCACCGCTGGCGTCAGTAGGTAATCCAGGGTTTCGCCACCACGTGCGCAGAATCACCCTATGAGCTCGACACTCCCGTACTTCTCTTGTGAGATGACAGAGACTGGTCGCCTGTCTTAAGTGACCCCATGAAAAGGTTGGGAGCGTTGGGATAGCCGTCTCTGGCCTGGTGGTTTTGCGGAGTACCTCCCGTCCCTCGCAGCTGACGGGCCTTGCCGGCGTTCCTCGTAGTCGGCGGCCTCTGTTCTGTGGCCACTCCACCAGGCGTGTACCCAGACAAGTCACGACACGCTAATGAATACATTGGCAGCACGTCCTGCAGCGGGATCTGAAGGTCTAAGCTTGCAAAGCCTTCGCGTGGGACAGCGAAGTAGGCCTGGCATGCACAGCTTGAGATAGCTGTTTCTGGCTCGGTAGTTTACCTCCCGTCCCTTGCAACTTGCAACTGAAGCACTTTACAGGCGTTCCTCAAAAACAGCGGCATCTGTTCTGTGGCCACGTCGCCAGCTGTGGTACCAGGACAGGTCAAGACACACGACTTCTGAGCTGATGCACAGCACGGGAACAGCTTGGGTCTGCGTGGCCCGCATGACCGCAGGTTCTCCATCATCGGCGGCAAGAAGCTTGCAAAACGTTCGTATGGGACAGAGTCGCGCAGCTACTTTGCTTCTGGGAAGTAGCCCGGCCATGCACAAGTCATGCTTATGTCTTGTGGGTGCACTTCTTTCCGTGGGCTAAGCAGCACGCATGTGGAGATTGATAGGTGAAGCAATTCCACGGCACGGGAACAGCTTGGGGCTGCATGGGTGGCCTGCGAGCATGACGGCCTGTTCTGCATCATGGGCGGCAAGAAGCTTGCAAAGCCGCTGCGTGGGACAGAGTCGCACTGTCGCTGGTGTTTGCATGCACGAGGTCATGCTTTGTTCTTGTGGGTGCACTCCTTTCTGTGGGCGAAGCAGCATGCAAGTGGAGATTGAAGGGTGACGCGACGCCTTTTTTGCAAGACGGAGTTGCGGTGCAATGGCTGCAATCGCTGGTACTGGCAGCTGCATGGGACAGCACTGAGCCTTTGAAGATCCACTGATGGGAGATGGGCAGGCCCTTTAAGAGTTTCGCAAGGGGCGCGCACGCACGCGCCTGCCTGTGCCAGAGGATGCTTGTTATAAGCATGTCTACTCCTCCTGGATTTCCCTTGTGTTGGTTTGTCCTCCATCCTATTGTCGTAAACCCCCATGTCTGTCTTCGTGGTCTTTGCGAAATGTGCCATGAACAGCCAAGGATACCAATCTGGATCCCTACCGAATTCCGGTAACTGGCAGGCCGTTGCCTCTGGATCGTTCTTCATGTTTTGTTTCGCGGCCTTTGTGACGCCGAAGCAGCCTGCATGCGGAAAGGGTGGCAACTAGGATGACCAGATGCCACTCTTTCAGCACGCCGACGTTAAATAGCCATCAAGACTATCATTCAGCCTCGACCCGAACGGTTGAGTGCGAATTCAACAGTCCGACACCTCCCATTCTCACGCAAGGCGCAACCGACCTGACCCTTGCCAATAGCGCTAGGCAAAGTCACATGAGCACTTTCACGATGTCGGTTTTCATAGAAGCCTTTTACGTCTTTACCGTATTGGCTCCTACCTCGAAACGTCCTCGCCCTTGAAAGGTCTGAGTTGGGTGAGGTAACCGGCCGTCTCTGACTTGGTGGCTTTGCGAAGTCTTACCTCCCTTTCCTTGCTGCTGTAGCTCTTGAAAGGCGTTGCTTGGAACAGCAACTTGTGTTCTGCGGCCGTTTCGCCAGTTCCGGTCTCAAGACACACGCCCTCAGAAGTCGGGAAGATGTTGTCTCGCAGAGTTTCACAAGGGGCGCACGTGCACACGTCTGCTTGTGCCAACAGATTCCTATGTGCATGTCTGCACGTGTTGCGCTCCCCTTGCTGCTCCTCAGAAGTAGGGCAGGACACGAGGCTGTACTTGTATAGGATCCCTCCAGAACCAAGTAACACCCGGCCCAACTCATCGCGAAGCCCTGCTGCTTCGGGCTACCACTGAAGACGATTGTGACCCAATTAACAGACTGCATCGGAGCGGCCGCGACCCTTCGGCGAATGTTGTCGCTTGCAGTCCGCATGGGTAGCCTGCTAGCATGGCCGCAGGTCCTGCGTCGGCATCAGTACAGCTGCGGTGCACCCATCTGCGGCAATGAGTTCTTTCGAGTGCATCAAGTGAGCTTCCTTGCACGAAGCGGTACGCATGTGGAGACGGAAGGGGGGGCTCTTCTAGACTGACGCAGCGTGCCGTCTGCGATGTCCCGTCCGAGACCGCCTAGTGGCAGCCAAGGGTGTTCCCCTCCACTGCTCGACGCTATCCCAGAAATCGCAACCTGGACGTAATCCTGTAGACCTCTGAGAGAGGTTTCCACAATGCCAATGCAGGTGGCATGATACGCGAGAACTGCAGCCACAGTAGGTAATCCAGGGTTTCGCCGTCACGTGCGCAGAATCATGAAGCGGACTCGCCAGCCACCAGACTGCACCTCAGCGCTGACACAGATCCTATGAGCTCGACACTCCCGTAGTTCTCTTGTGAGATGCCAGAGACTGGTCGCCTGTCTTCAGTGAGCCCATGACAAGGTTGGGAGCGTTGGGATAGCCGTCTCTGGCCTGGTGGTTTTGCGGAGTACCTCCCTCGCGGCTGAAGGGCCTTGCCGGCGTTCCTCGTAGTCGGCGGCCTCTGTTCTGTGGCCACTCCACCAGGCGTGTACCCAGACAAGTCACGACACGCTAATGAATACATTGCACCAGACGCCGCACTGTCGCTGGTGTGCTTGTGGCCGCCTCATCTACGGTCTGGGGCGTGACTTTCTGAGGCTTAAGACGCGTCGGCGATCAGGCGATGGACTGAGGCAAGATGTTCTCTCTCAAAGGTCTCAAATCTCATGCACCCCGTCACCGGCACTGGTCGCAGCCCAGCGATCATCGGGCTTCCGCACAGGACAGGCAACTAGCAACTTGAGGAGCACGCCTTTGTGAGGATGGACTGAGGCGAGATGTGCGCTCTCAAAAGTCCCGCAGCTCATGCACCCATCGGCACTGTTCGCACAGCCGGTTGTTTTTCTGGGCGAAGTTGAACAAGTGGAGATGGAAAGGAAAACGATTGGATGCTGGCATGAGCCCGGATTCCATGTCACCGGATGCCAGCCGGCATCAGCTGGCAAGTCCTGCTAGGCTAGATTTCTGCAAAGCACAGCGAGGATGATTCCTAGAGTTTCGGCACAACGGCTTAAGGGGACAGGGTAGACTCGTAGACTTGCGGAGGCCGTCCTCGAACATGCAATGATGGATTGGGGCCCTTGGGGCTGTGCTTCGGCTTCGACCCGAGCTTGTGAGGTTCCGACACCTTCCATTCTCATGGCAGACCTGGGCCTTGCCACCAGGCAAACTCAGTTTCACAGCTTTAGCTTTGACAGAAGCCTTTTCTTTCTGTTCCGTGTTGGCTGTGTTGGCTGTGTTGGCTGTGTTGGCTCTTGCCTCGAACCTTCCTACTTGCCATGCAAGGGTCCTTTAGAGGTCTCCGCGTCCTGCGGAGAGCCAGGGCACTGCATGTGGGGTTTAGGGCAGGCCTGGATGCTCGGTCGCAGAATTCGAAGGGCACTTCTTCCAGCACTCGCCAAAAGCCACCATGCCATCCTCGAGACAGTAAGGCGATGTTTGAGTCGTGCAGCGTCAGGTTGATGACTCATTGATGACTGCACGGCAGGCACTCTGCAGACTCTGCACGTCCCGCAGTCGTTGCAGGCCGCCAGCTAGCAAAGCGTACCACGCTCGATTTTCTCGATGCGCCAGGGACCTGGCACGCCGGCGATCATCACCATCATCATCGTCATCATCATCATTATCATCACCATCACCATCACCATCACCATCACCACCAGCATCATCATCATTCCAGTTTGCGCATGTTGTGCAGTACAGTGCTGTCTGCATCCTCCACGTATTGCCAGAGTGATGACGACTGCATGGGACACAATGGCAAACTGTTAACTTGTTCGGTGTCCGCAGCAGTCGACTCTCATCAGCTGGGCCTTTCCAGGCAAAGAGGTGCGTAATTCCGGCACACACACCGCGACCGGGTGTTGCAAACGGCACCCTGCGTCCATTTTGCAAGGCAGGTGTTGCTCCACCTCGTGCTTCTTCCCCCAAGAATGACATGTACACTCCACACTCACAAACATGAATGGGTCCCGCGGTTGCGTGACCAGATGCTGGTGCAGAGTGCGGGCTGTGCAGAACCGGCTGCAGCCCTGGCAGCGGCTGATGCTAAGCAAATCCAGCAACTCATGCTGAGCCGGTTCTCTGCGCAGATGGCGTCGCCCCTCACCACCCACGGCCCCGCAAACGGTCGATTCTGATGAGTTTGCATGGCTTGTTCGGGCGAAGCGGCTTCCATCCACAAAAGCAGACGTGGCGCAACACTTGTGGTGCACGCAGGGTCTTGTCTCTGAGTTTCGCATGCCCCCATGTCGACGAATGGCTCACGAACTGTGCGCAGTTTTCATGACGGCATGCCCTCACAGCTGAATTTCTGCAACGCATGTAACCACTAGCATTGTGCGGACTGACCCGAGGTGGGCGGTCCTAGTCGGATCCAGCAACTCATGCTGGGCCTGTGCTCTTCGCAGCTGATGCCTTCCCCTTGCCACCCACAGCCCTGCAAACGGTCGATTCTGATGAGCTGTCGCGGCTTGTTCGCGTGAAGCAGCTTGCAGCCACGCAAGCAGACATGCCGCCACGCAGTTCCGAATGTCCATGTCGACACATGGCTCAGGACATCTGCGCAGGTTTCGTGACGGTATGACTGCAAGGCTGAATTTCTGCAGCGCGTCTAGCCATTAGCAATGTGCGCAGCATGCCTTTGCAGATGGACTGCCCGAGACGGGCGCTCTCAAAGGATTTCACCAATGCACGCCGCCAATCACCAGCCTTGCTCACAAAACTGGTGGCTTTGCATGGCCTGTTTCCCAATCACAGGTCGCGCAGGCTGCAGACTTCTGGGGCTGTTTTCTTTGCAGCTGATGCCTTCCCTGGTGCTTTCCCTCGCCACCACAGCCACGGCAGACAGTCGATGCTCATGGGTTTGTGTGGCTTGATCGGGCGAAGCAGTGTGCAGCCACAAATGCAGAGACGGAGCAGCACCCGGTCTGCAAGTTGGGCACGGTGGGCTTGACCGTAGGACTGTAGAAACCGTTTGTGCTGAACGAGCAGCCACACGTGGCATTTGGAGCACATGCTTCTTGAAACTGGCAGAACGAATCTGAGTTTTTCCACCTGTTGCTCCTGCTTGTACAGCTTCCGCTGCCAGGCTATGCTGCCCCTCGCCATAATAACAGCAAACCGGCATCGCCTGTTAGCTCACAAGCCTTGAGTGAATGCAGCTGCTCACGAAGTGGTATTTGTGGCACATGCTTTTTGAGATGTACAGCAGAAGCAATACTATGGCTTCCGCTGCCGCTTTGCCAGTGCCACCCCTCGCCATCAACAGCAAACTGACCTAGCCTGTGAGCTCGGAGTCTGTGTCTGGACGCAGCAGTTGACAAACCAGATTCCGCAGTTATCAGGCAAAGAAGCATCCACAAATATGTGTTGCAAGGCGGACGTGGGTCCTCTCTGTGAATGCTGACTTCCTATGTCGACACATGACTCGAGACATCTGTGTGGGTTTCCTGAATGATCATGATTGTGTAGACTGCGCAACTGAACTTCCACAGCGCAGCAGTGCAGAGCTTGCCTTTGCTGACCCGAGGTGGGCGGTCCTAGTCGGATCCAGCAACTCATGCTGGGCCTGTGCTCTTCGCAGCTGATGCCTTCCCCTTGCCACCCACAGCCCTGCAAACGGTCGATTCTGGTGAGCTGTCGCGGCTTGTTCACGTGAAGCAGCTTGCAGCCACACAAGCAGACATGCCGCCACGCAGTTCCGAATGTCCATGCCGACACATGGCTCAGGACATCTGCGCAGGTTTCGTGACGGTATGACTGCAAGGCTGAATTTCTGCAGCGCGTCTAGCCATTAGCAATGTGCGCAGCATGCCTTTGCAGATGGACTGCCCGAGACGGGCGCTCTCAAAGGATTTCACCAATGCACGCCGCCAATCACCAGCCTTGCTCACAAAACTGGTGGCTTTGCATGGCCTGTTTCCCAATCACAGGTCGCGCAGGCTGCAGACTTCTGGGGCTGTTCTCTTTGCAGCTGGTGCCTTCCCTGGTGCTTTCCCTCGCCACCACAGCCACGGCAGACAGTCGATGCTCATGGGTTTGTGTGGCTTGATCGGGCGAAGCAGTGTGCAGCCACAAATGCAGAGACGGAGCAGCACCCGGTCTGCAAGTTGGGCACGGTGGGCTTGACCGTAGGACTGTAGAAACCGTTTGTGCTGAACGAGCAGCCACACGTGGCATTTGGAGCACATGCTTCTTGAAACTGGCAGAACGAATCTGAGTTTTTCCACCTGTTGCTCCTACTTGTACAGCTTCCGCTGCCAGGCTATGCTGCCCCTCGCCATAATAACAGCAAACCGGCATCGCCTGTTAGCTCACAAGCCTTGAGTGAATGCAGCTGCTCACGAAGTGGTATTTGTGGCACATGCCTTTTGAGATGGGCAGCAGAACGAATCTGAGCTTTGTAGCCGTGATTCTCATTACAGCTTCCGCTGCCAGTTTGCCGGTGCCGTCCTTCACCCTCGCCATCAACAGCAAACTGACCCTAGCCTGTAAGTTCAGACTCCTTGAGTGGACGCAGCAGTTGACAAAGGAGATTCCGCAGTTCTCAGGCAAAGCATCCACAATTATATTGTTATTGTGCAAGGCGGACGCAGGTCCTCTCTGTCAATGCTGAATTCCCATGTCGACACATGGCTTGCGACATCTGTGAGGGTTTCATGACGGCATGATTGCACGGCTAAATTATTGCAGCTCATGTAGCCTGAGCCGGTTCTCCGCGCAGCTGGCGTCGCCCCTCACCACCCACGGCCCCGCAAACGGCCGATTCTGATGAGTTTGCATGGCTTGTTCGGGCGAAGCGGCTTCCGTCCACAAAAGCAGACATGGCACAATGCTTGTGGTGCAGGCAGGGACTCGTCTCTGAGTTTCGCATACCCCCATGTCGACGAATGGCTCACGAACTGTGCGCAGTTTTCATGACGGCATGCCCTCACAGCTGAATTTCTGCAACGCATGTAACCACTAGCATTGTGCGGACTGACCCGAGGTGGGCGGTCCTAGTCGGATCCAGCAACTCATGCTGAGCCTGTGCTCTTCGCAGCTGATGCCTTCCCCTTGCCACCCACAGCCCTGCAAACAGTCGATTCTGATGAGCTGTCGCGGCTTGTTCGCATGAAGCAGCTTGCAGCCACGCAAGCAGACATGCCGCCACGCAGTTCCGAATGTCCATGTCGACACATGGCTCAGGACATCTGCGCAGGTTTCGTGACGGTATGACTGTAAGGCTGAATTTCTGCAGCGCGTCTAGCCATTAGCAATGTGCGCAGCATGCCTTTGAAGATGGACTGCCCGAGACGGGCGCTCTCAAAGGATTTCACCAATGCACGCCGCCAATCACCAGCCTTGCTCACAAAACTGGTGGCTTTGCATGGCCTGTTTCCCAATCACAGGTCGCGCAGGCTGCAGACTTCTGGGGCTGTTCTCTTTGCAGCTGATGCCTTCCCTGGTGCTTTCCCTCGCCACCACAGCCACGGCAGACAGTCGATGCTCATGGGTTTGTGTGGCTTGATCGGGCGAAGCAGTGTGCAGCCACAAATGCAGAGACGGAGCAGCACCCGGTCTGCAAGTTGGGCACGGTGGGCTTGACCGTAGGACTGTAGAACCGTTTGTGCTGAACGAGCAGCCACACGTGGCATTTGGAGCACATGCTTCTTGAAACTGGCAGAACGAATCTGAGGTTTTCCACCTGTTGCTCCTACTTGTACAGCTTCCGCTGCCAGGCTATGCTGCCCCTCGCCAAAATAACAGCAAACCGGCATCGCCTGTTAGCTCACAAGCCTTGAGTGAATGCAGCTGCTCACGAAGTGGTATTTGTGGCACATGCTTTTTGAGATGTACAGCAGAAGCAATACTATGGCTTCCGCTGCCGCTTTGCCAGTGCCACCCCTCGCCATCAACAGCAAACTGACCTAGCCTGTGAGCTCGGAGTCTGTGTCTGGACGCAGCAGTTGACAAACCAGATTCCGCAGTTATCAGGCAAAGAAGCATCCACCAATATGTGTTGCAAGGCGGACGTGGGTCCTCTCTGCGAATGCTGACTTCCTATGTCGACACATGACTCGCGACATCTGTGTGGGTTCCCTGAATGATCATGATTGTGTAGACTGCGCAACTGAACTTCCACAGCGCAGTCGCGAGCAGTGCAGAGCTTGCCTTCGCTGACCCGAGGTGGGCGGTCCTAGTCGGATCCAGCAACTCATGCTGGGCCTGTGCTCGGTGCAGATGATGCCTTCCCCTCGCCACCCACAGCCCCGCAAACGGTCGATTCTAATGAGTTTACATGGCTCAACCACTAGCGCTGTGCGGAGAATGCCTTTGAAGATGGACTGCCCGAGACGGCCGATGCTAACCAAATCCAGCAACTCAAGCTGAGCCGGTTCTCTGCGCAGCGGGCTCCTTCCCACACCACCCGCAGCGCCGCAAACGGTCGCTTCTGATGGGTTTGCGTGGCTTGTTCGGGTGACGCAGGTTGCATGCAGAAAAGCGTGTCTTTGTATACATCGATTGATGGTGACCGGTCACGCATGCCAAGCGCAATCCCTCCTTCCGGCGTGGCCATGACTGAAGAGGATCTGGCACATGTGACGACCCTGCGAAATCCTGGTGAGCCTGAGCCTCCCACACGTAACCACGACACCTATGGCGCAAGGCGGGCGCAGGGTCCTGTGTCTGCATTTCGAACACCCATCTCGACACATGGCCAAGGACATCTGCGCAGTTTTCATGACGTCATGCCTGCACAGCTGAGATGCTACAGCGTATGTAGACACTGGCGATGTCTTTGAACATGCACTGTGAGAGGCGGGCGATCTCAAAAGATTTCAGCCATGCACGCTGCCAATCACCGGCATTGCTCACCAAGCTGGTAGTTGTGCATCGCCTGTTCTCTGTGCAGTTAGGTCCTGCCAACACCGCACATCTTCGTGGTTTGGTGAGTTTGCAGCCCTTCGTTAAAAAGAGCAGCACCTTTGCGCATATGGAGAGATGGGGCGACACCTCGTCTTCGAGATGGAAACGGGGTGCCGTTTGCAAAAGCCGGTCGCACGTTGCCATGTCGCACAGTCGTCAATGTAAGCAGCGGCTATTTAAGAGCACAGTTTGCTGTACTTGTCCTTCGAGATCGACTGCAATCCTGCAATATCCTGTGCTCACAGTTCGCAAAGTCTTGAAGCCCATTCACTTTGCAGCGGGTGCTCCTCCCGATTCCTCCAGCCATCACCGTCGATTCTGACGAGCTTGCACGGCTTGTTCGGGTGAAGCAGGTGGTGGCATGCAGCAAAGCAGACATGGAGCAACACAAGGCGGGCACAGGGTCCTGTCTCTGAGGTTTGCATACCCCCATGTCGACACGTGGCTCACGACATCTGCGCAGGTTTCGTGATGGTATGACTGGACGGCTGAATGTCTGCAGCGCATGTAGCCAGTAGCAATCTGCGGAACATGCCTTTGAAGATGCACTGCCCGATCTGAAAAGAGTAAGCACCTCATCTTCGAGGTGGACATGGTGGGTCATTTTCAGAAGCCGGTCGCAAGTTGGCATGTCGCACAGCCGTCAAGGTAGGCCACGTAGGAGCACAGTTTGCCGCACATGGCTTTCGAGACAGACTCTGAGTATCCTGTGCTCACACTTCGCAAAGTCTGCAGACGTGTGGGGCCTGATCACTTCGCAGCTGAAGCCTTCCCCTCGCCACCGCACATCGTCATGGCTTGTTAGTTCGAACCCCTTCGTCGGAGGAAACAGCACGCGCGTGGAGATAGAGAGGTGCGGCGACGCCACCTCTTCAAGGTGGAAACGGGGTGCCGTTTGCAAGAACCGGTCGCACGTTGGCATGCCGCACAGTCGTCAATGTAGGCTGCGTAGGAGCAAAGTTTGCCGCACATGCCTGTCGAGACAGACGGCAATCTTGCAGTATCCTGTGCTCACACTTCGCACAGTCTGCCGACGTTTGGGGCCTATTCACTTGGCAGCTGAAGCTGCCTGAAGCTTTCCCTCGCCACCGCACGTCGTCATGGCTTGTTAGTTCGAACCCCTTCGGAGGAAACAGCACGCGCGTGGAGATGGAGAGGTGGGGCGACACCACCTCTTCAAGGTGGAAACGGGGTGCCGTTTGCAAGAACCGGTCGCACGTTGGCATGACAAACAGTCGTCAATGCCGCGCGTGCCTTTCGAGACAGACTGCAATCCTGCAGTATCTTGTGCTCACACTTCGCACGGCCTGCAGACGTTTGGGGGCTGTTCTCTTTGCAGCTCGTGCTGTCCCTCACCAGCACAGTAGACTCAGTAGACAGTCGATGCTCATGGGCATGGTTCGAAAACCCAGCCATCTGAGAGTTTAGACAAGATGGCTCCAACTTATGAGCCTGTTCGCTGGCACCTTCCACCTGCAGCTCCGCGGTCGATTCTGAGTTGCCGCGGCTTGTTCGGGTGAAGCAGTTGGCATGCAGAAAAGCCAACATGGTGCCACACTTGTGGTGCACTGCGCGGGGTCCTACCGAGTACCCTTGTCGACGACCCGCCCTCCCAAGGGCTGCTAGGAAAGCTTGCGGGGCTGCACTCCTGCAACATCCCGGAATCACAGTCTGCAGGCGCGTGGGATCCTGCAGCGCTTGCTGTGATTACCTGCGCCGGGGCTCCCTGTTGTTCACCTCACCATGTCCGCCACATGTGAGCAGGCATCTGCCGCCTCCTTGAGAGACGCACAGGTAAGTCCTAGTGTGGACCTGGGATGACGGCACTACCAAGTTCTTGAGGTACGAGCTTTCACCCAACTGTGGTTATCCCTGTGCCTCAAGTATGCTTCGGTTCGCGCCACCTTCGGAAGCAGATGAAGTAGATGGTGTGTGGGGCCTGTTTCTTCGCAGCTGTTGCTTTCCCTGACCACCAGAGCCACGGCAACAAGTAACAGTGCGTCAATACCTTGGAAATGTGGCACAACCTGTTCTCTGAACAGTCATCGTCTCGCCCTCCCACCGTAGGACGTGCTCACGTCTCGTGAGTTCACGCTCTGTTATCGGGGGAAACATCACACGCTCACGGCGTGCCGTTTGCAACACCAGGTCGAAGGTTCGCAATCCGTACACTCGTCGATGCAGGCAGCGGCTTCAACATGCTGCGTTCACAGTCCGCAGGCGTGTGGGTGCTCACCTGCTATGTTGTCCTGCAGCACTTGCCAACCAGCTGCCATTTCGCGGGTGTTTTGGGCTATTTGCTGCAGAGGGGCAAGCCACATGAGAGGCACGGGACACTTTTTTGCATGGACGGCACTACCAAATTCTTGAGGTCCAGGGTTTTCGCCCAAATGTGGCTTTGCCAGTGCCTGAAATATGCTTCGCTTTGCGCTGCCCGCAGAAGCAGGCGACGTGTGGCGCCTGTTTCTTCGCAGCTGCTGCGTTCCCTGACCACCGAAGCCACAGCAACCATCATAAAGCGGATAGTGTTGCACAGTCAGTTCTCTGAGTAGACAGCGTCTCGTCCTCTCACCGTAGGATGTGCTCATGTCTCGTGAAATCACGGTCGTTTATCGGGGGAAACATCACACGCTCACGCCGTGCCGCTTGCAACACCAGGTCGAAGGTTCGCATTCCGTACATTCGTCGATGCAGGCAGCGGCTACCTGCCAGGAAAGTTTGCGGGTTTGCACCCCAGCAACATCCTGCATTTTTGCAGTCTGCAGTCGTTTGGGTCCTCACCCGCTGTGTTGTCCTGCAACACTTGCCAACCAGCTGCCATTTTGTGGGTGCTTCGGGCTATTTGCTGCACAGGGCTAGCCACATGCGAGTGTTTGGGGCCTGCTGGGGATGACGGCACTACCAAGTTCTTAAGTTCTTGAGGTACCGAGTTTTTGCTCAAACGTGGTTTCCCCTGTGCCTCAAGTATGCTTCAGCTTGCGCCGCCCTCAGAAGTAGATGGTGCCTGGGGGTTCTCTTTGCAGCTGGTGCTTTCCCTCGCCACAGCCACAGCAGTCGAAGCAGTGTGCAGCCACAAACGTAGAGACGCAGGGTGTGCATGGTGGCAGTGCGAGCATCCGCAAATGAGCAGTAAGACCAGCACGGGAAGGTGGGCAACGAGGGTTCTTTGTGATGCCCATGCACAAGCGAAAACTCGTGGATCCTACAGCCACTGGCAGTGTGCAGAGCATGCCCTGATGGACTGACCCGAGATGGGCGATCCTAAACAAGTGCGGCAACTCATCCCAATTCTCTGTGCAGCGCATGCCTTCTGTCGCCACCAGCCACAGCAAAAAGTCGATTCCGATGGGCTTGCGGGGCTTGATCGGGCGAAGGAGTGTGCAGCCACAAATGCAGAGATGGAGCAGCACCTGTTCTGCAAGTTGGGCACGGTGGGCTTGACTGTAGGACTGTAGAAACATGTAGAAACCGTTTGTGCTGAACGAGCACCAATGTTGCATTTGCTACAAATGCTGCTTGAGAAAACGAATCTGAGTTTTTTTCCGCATGTGGCTCTTCCTGCTTCCGCTGCAATCAACAGCGCACTGACATAGCCTCCTGTGATCTCAGATTCCTTCAGCGGACGCAATTTACAAAGGAGACTTCATGCAGTCATCAGGCAAATTATTGTGCGCAGGTTCTCTCTCTGAATGCCGAATGCCCATGTCGACACAAGGCTCACGACATCTGCGCGGGTTTCCTGAATGATCATGATTGTGTTGACTTTGCGCAGCTGAACAGCGCAGGCGCTAGCAGAGTGCAGAGCTTGCCTGTGCCCGAGGTGCGCGGAACTAGTCAGATCCAGCAACTCATGCTGAGCCTGTGCTCTTGGCAGCAAACAAACCTAGCCTGTAAGTTCAGACTCTGGACGCAGCAGTTGACAAAGGAGATTCCCTAGTTATCAGGCAAAGCATCCCCAAAATTGTGCAAGGCGGACGCAGGTCCTCTCTGTGAATGCTGATTTCCCATGTCGACAAAGCACTGGGGACATCTGCGTATGTTTCCTGAATGATCATGATTGTGTTGACTTGTGCAGCTGAACTTCCACAGCGCAGTCACTAGCAGTGCAGAGCTTGCCTTTGCGGACTGACCCGAGGTGGGTGGTCCTAATCATATCCAGCAACTCATGCTGGGCCTGTGCTCGGTGCAGCTGATGCCTTCCCCTTGCCACCACGGCCCCGCAAACGGTCGATTCTGATGAGCTGTCGCGGCTTGTTCGCATGAAGCAGCTTGCAGCCACACAAGCAGACATGCCGCCACGCAGCTCCGGATGTCCATGTCGACACATTACTCAGGACATCTGTGCAGGTTTCGTGACGGCATGACTGCACGGCTGAAATTCTGCAGCGCCTGTAGCCAGTAGCAATGTGCGGAGCATGCCTTTGAAGATGGACTGCCCGAGACGGGCGCTCTCAAAGGATTACAGCAATGCACGCCGCCAATCACCAGCCTCGCTCACAAAGCTGGTGGCTTTGCATGGCCTGTTTCCCAATCACAGGTCGCGCAGGCTGCAGACTTCTGGGGCTGTTCTCTTTGCAGCTGATGCCTTCCCTGGTGCTTTCCCTCGCCACCACAGCCACGGCGGACAGTCGATGCTCATGGGTTTGCGTGGCTTGATCGGGCGAAGCAGTGTGCAGCCACAAATGCAGAGATGGAGCAGCACCCGGTCTGCAAGTTGGGCACGGTGGGCTTGACCGTAGGACTGTAGAAACATGTAGAAACCATTGTGCTGAACGAGCACCAATGTTGCATTTGCTGCAAATGCTGCTTGAGAAAACGAATCTGAGTTGTTTTCCGCCTGTCGCTCTTACGCCTTCCGCTGCAATCAACAGCAAACTGACCTAGCCTGTAAGTTCAGACTCTGGACGCAGCAGTTGACCAAGGAGATTCCCTAGTTATCAGGCAAAGCATCCACAAAATTGTGCAAGGCGGACGCAGGTCCTCTCTGTGAATGCTGATTTCCCATGTCGACAAAGCACTGGGGACATCTGCGTATGTTTCCTGAATGATCATGATTGTGTTGACTTGTGCAGCTGAACTTCCACAGCGCAGTCACTAGCAGTGCAGAGCTTGCCTTTGCGGACTGACCCGAGGTGGGTGGTCCTAATCATATCCAGCAACTCATGCTGGGCCTGTGCTCGGTGCAGCTGATGCCTTCCCCTTGCCACCACGGCCCCGCAAACGGTCGATTCTGATGAGCTGTCGCGGCTTGTTCGCATGAAGCAGCTTGCAGCCACACAAGCAGACATGCCGCCACGCAGCTCCGGATGTCCATGTCGACACATTACTCAGGACATCTGTGCAGGTTTCGTGACGGCATGACTGCACGGCTGAAATTCTGCAGCGCCTGTAGCCAGTAGCAATGTGCGGAGCATGCCTTTGAAGATGGACTGCCCGAGATGGCCGATGCTAAGCACATCCAACAACTCATACTGAGCCTGTTCTCTGCGCAGCTGGCGCCTTCCTATACCACCCGCAGCGCCGCAAACGGTCGCTTCGGATGAGTTTGCATGGCTTGTTCGGGCGAAGTGGCTTCCGTCCACAAAAGCAGACATGGCGCAACACTTTGGTGTACGCAGGGTCTTGTCTCTGAGTTTCGTATACCCCATATCGACAAATGCCTCACGAACGTGCGCAGTTTTCATGACGGCATGACCTCACAGCGGAAAGCCTACAAGGCATGTAACCACTACACTGTGCGCACTGACCCAAGATGTGTGGCCCTAGTCAAATCCAGCAACTCATGCTGAGCCTGTGCTCTTCGCAGCTGATGCCTTCCACTGCCACCCACAGCCCTGCAAACCCTCGATTTTGACGAGTTGTCGCGGCTTGTTCGCGTGAAGCAGCTTGCAGCCACACAAGCAGACATGCCGCAACATTTGCGGAGCAAGGCGGGCGCAGGGTCCTGTCTCTGAATTTCAATCACCCATCTCAACACATGGCCCACGGCATCTGCGCAGTTTTTGTGACGGTATGACTGCACGGCTGAATTTCCGCAGCGCATGTAGCCATTAGCAATGTGCGCAGCATGCCTTTGAAGATGGACTGCCCGAGGCGGGCGCTCTCAAAAGATTTCACGTGCTAGCAAAGTCAGGTGCCGCGCACGCTTGTGGCCTGGGCTCCAGGCCGCCTTCCATGACCTCTGAGGCAGTGGACTTGCGCCGAACGGTCCTCCCTTTCGCTCGAAGGCAGGGGTCTCGAAGCTGTTCACTGCGCGCCTTCTTGCGGCCACGCTGGCAGTCACGAGCCTTGCTCACAAAGCTGGTAGCTTTGCATGGCCTGTTTCCCAATCACAGGTCGCGCAGACTGCAGACTTGTGGGGCTGTTCTCTTTGCAGCTGGTGCTTTCCCTCGCCACCACAGCCACGGCGGACAGTCGATGCTCATGGGTTTGTGTGGCTTGATCGGGCGAAGCAGTGTGCAGCCACAAATGCAGAGATGGAGCAGCACCCGGTCTGCAAGTTGGGCACGGTGGGCTTGACCGTAGGACTGTAGAAACATGTAGAAACCATTGTGCTGAACGAGCACCAATGTTGCATTTGCTGCAAATGCTGCTTGAGAAAACGAATCTGAGTTTTTTTTTCCGCCTGTCGCTCTTACGCCTTCCGCTGCAATCAACAGCAAACTGACCTAGCCTGTAAGTTCAGACTCTGGACGCAGCAGTTGACAAAGGAGATTCCACAGTTACCAGGCAAAGCATCCACAAAATTGTGCAAGGCGGACGCAGGTCCTCTCTGTGAATGCTGATTTCCCATGTCGACAAAGCACTGGGGACATCTGCGTATGTTTCCTGAATGATCATGATTGTGTTGACTTGTGCAGCTGAACTTCCACAGTGCAGTCACTAGCAGTGCAGAGCTTGCCTTTGCGGACTGACCCGAGGTGGGTGGTCCTAATCATATCCAGCAACTCATGCTGGGCCTGTGCTCGGTGCAGCTGATGCCTTCCCCTTGCCACCACAGCCCCGCAAACGGTCGATTCTGATGAGCTGTCGCGGCTTGTTCGCATGAAGCAGCTTGCAGCCACACAAGCAGACATGCCGCCACGCAGCTCCGGATGTCCATGTCGACACACGGCTCAGGACATCTGTGCAGGTTTCGTGACGGCATGACTGCACGGCTGAAATTCTGCAGCGCCTGTAGCCAGTAGCAATGTGCGGAGCATGCCTTTGAAGATGGACTGTCCGAGATGGCCCATGCTAAGCAAATCCAACAACTCATACTGGCCTGTTCTCTGCGCAGCTGGCGCCTTCCTATACCACCCGCAGCGCCGCAAACGGTCGCTTCTGATGGGTTTGCGTGGCTTGTTCGGGTGACGCAGGTTGCATGCAGAAAGGCGTGTCTTTGTTTACATCGATTGATGGCGACCGGTCACGCATGCCAAGCGCAATCCCTCCTTCCGGCGCGGCCATGACTGAAGAGGATCTGGCGCATGTGACGATCCTGCGAAATCCTGGTGAGCCTGAGCCTCCCACATGTGACCACGACACCTATGGCGCGAGGCGGGCGCAGGGTCCTGTGTCTGAATTTCAAACACCCATCTCGCCACATGGCTCAGGACATCTGCGCAGTTTTCATGACGGCATGACTGCACTGCTGAAATGCTACAGCGCATGCAGACACTGGCGATGTCTTTGAACATGCACTGTAAGAGGCGGGCGATCTCAAAAGATTTCAGCCATGCACGCTGCCAATCACCGGCATTGCTCACCAAGCTGGTAGTTGTGCATCGCCTGTTCTCTGTGCAGTTAGGTCCTGCCAACACCGCACATCTTCGTGGTTTGGTGAGTTTGCAGCCCTTCGTTGCAAGATGAGTGGGTACGCCGGCTGGCGAAAGCGGAGGAGATGCGAAAGAAACATGTGGCGTTTGTCAAAAGTGTCAAAGTCCATGCGATCTCATTGCAAAAGGCTTTTGACGAGTCCCTTCCGCAATGTTTTTCGGCGCAACAGCAACAGGACAACTTTTTGGAGATTTTCATTCATTTGAATTTGCCGAAATCACGTATGAACCTGAGCTGGTGTTCTTGAGGAAAAAGCAGCACGTTTGCGCATATGGAGAGGTGGGGCGACACCTCGTCTTCGAGATGAAACGGGGTGCCATTTGCAAAAGCCGGTCGCACATTGGCATGTCGCACAGTCGTCAATGTAGGCCGCGTGCTAGCAAAGTTTGCCGTGCATGTCCTTCGAGATCGACTGCCATACTGCGATATCCTGTGCTCACACTTCGCAAAGTCTGCAGACGTGTGGGGCCTGATCACTTCGCAGCTGAAGCTTTCCCTCGCCACCGCACATCGTCATGGCTTGTTAGTTCGAACCCCTTCGTCGGAGGAAACAGCGCGCGCGTGGAGATGGAGAGGTGGGGCGACACCACCTCTTCAAGGTGGAAGCGGGGTGCCGTTTGCAAGAACCGGTGGCACGTTGGCATGCCGCACAGGCAGCGCCTACGTAGGCGCAAAGCTTGCCGCACGTGCCTTTCGAGACAGACTGCAATCCTGCAATACCCTGTGCTCACACTTTGCACAGTCTGCAGACGTTTGGGGACTGTTCTCTTTGCAGCTGGTACTTTTCCCGATTCCTCCAGCCATCACGGTCGATTCTGACGAGTTTGCGCGGCTTGTTCGGGTGAAGCAGGTGGCATGCAGAAAAGCAGACATGCCGCAACACAAGGCGGGCGCAAGGTCTTGTTTCTGAGATTCGCATACCCCCATGTCGACACACGGCTCACGACATCTGCGCAGGTTTCGTGACGGTATGATTGCACGGCTGAGTTTCTGCAGCGCGTGTAGCCATTAGCAATGTGGGGAGCATGCCTTTGAAGATGGACTGTCCGAGATGGCCCATGCTAAGCAAATCCAACAACTCATACTGGCCTGTTCTCTGCGCAGCTGGCGCCTTCCTATACCACCCGCAGCGCCGCAAACGGTCGCTTCTGATGGGTTTGCGTGGCTTGTTCGGGTGACGCAGGTTGCACGCAGAAAAGCGTGTCTTTGTTTACATCGATTGATGGCGACCGGTCACGCATGCCAAGCGCAATCCGTCCTTCCGGCGCGGCCATGACTGAAGAGGATCTGGCGCATGTGACGATCCTGCGAAATCCTGGTGAGCCTGAGCCTCCCACATGTGACCACGACACCTATGGCGCGAGGCGGGCGCAGGGTCCTGTGTCTGAATTTCAAACACCCATCTCGCCACATGGCTCAGGACATCTGCGCAGTTTTCATGACGGCATGACTGCACTGCTGAAATGCTACAGCGCATGCAGACACTGGCGATGTCTTTGAACATGCACTGCAAGAGGCGGGCGATCTCAAAAGATTTCAGCCATGCACGCTGCCAATCACCGGCATTGCTCACCAAGCTGGTAGTTGTGCATCGCCTGTTCTCTGTGCAGTTAGGTCCTGCCAACACCGCACATCTTCGTGGTTTGGTGAGTTTGCAGCCCTTCGTTGCAAGATGAGTGGGTACGCCGGCTGGCGAAAGCGGAGGAGATGCGAAAGAAACATGTGGCGTTTGTCAAAAGTGTCAAAGTCCATGCGATCTCATTGCAAAAGGCTTTTGACGAGTCCCTTCCGCAATGTTTTTCGGCGCAACAGCAACAGGACAACTTTTTGGAGATTTTCATTCATTTGAATTTGCCGAAATCACGTATGAACCTGAGCTGGTGTTCTTGAGGAAAAAGCAGCACGTTTGCGCATATGGAGAGGTGGGGCGACACCTCGTCTTCGAGATGAAACGGGGTGCCATTTGCAAAAGCCGGTCGCACATTGGCATGTCGCACAGTCGTCAATGTAGGCCGCGTGCTAGCAAAGTTTGCCGTGCATGTCCTTCGAGATCGACTGCCATACTGCGATATCCTGTGCTCACACTTCGCAAAGTCTGCAGACGTGTGGGGCCTGATCACTTCGCAGCTGAAGCTTTCCCTCGCCACCGCACATCGTCATGGCTTGTTAGTTCGAACCCCTTCGTCGGAGGAAACAGCGCGCGCGTGGAGATGGAGAGGTGGGGCGACACCACCTCTTTTGCGCGGCTTGTTCGGGTGAAGCAGGTGGCATGCAGAAAAGCCTCTCTCTGAATACCGAACACCCATGTCGACGGATGGCACGCGATAGCTGTGTAGATTTCATCACCGCTGGATTTCTATGGCACAGGCTGCCACTAGCCCTGAGATGGGCGGAATCCAGCAACGCATGCTGTCAACCACCAGCACAGCAGAGATGGTGGTTTTGCACAGCCTGTTCTCTAGGCAGTCACCGACTCTTCCTGCCACCGCAGGGCGTGTTCACTGTCTCGGAAGCTCTTCGGTGTTTCATCGAAAGAAACTTCACATGCATAAGGAGGTGGAGCAACACGACCTTAGCAAGAATGGCACAGCGCGTCTGGTCGAATGTTCACATTCCGTACACTCGTCGATGCAGGCAGCGGCTACATGCCAAGAAAGTTTGCGGGGTTGCACCCCCGCAACATCCTGCGTTTTTCCGGTCCGCAGGCGTGTGGGTCCTCACCCGCTATGTTGTCCTGCAACACTTGCCAACCAGCTGCCATTTCGCGGGTGTTTCGGGCTATTTGCTGCACAGGGGCAAGCCACATGAGAGGCACGGGACAGTTTTTTGCATGGGCGGCACTACCAAGTTCTTGAGGTCCAGGGTTTTCGCCCAAACGTGGCTCTGCCAGTGCCTGAAATATGCTTCGCTTTGCGCTGCCCGCAGAAGCAGGCGACGTGTGGCGCCTGTTTCTTCGCAGCTGTTCCCTGACCACCGAAGCCACAGCAACCATCATAAAGCGGGTAGTGTTGCACAGTCAGTTCTCTGGGTAGACAGCGTCTCGTCCTCTCACCGTAGGACGTGCTCATGTCTCGTGAGTTCACGGTCGTTTATCAGGGGCAACATCACGGGCGCACAGCATGCCGGTTGTAACACCCAGTCGAAGGTTCGCATTCCGCACATTCGTCGATGCAGGCAGCGGCTACCTGCCAGGAAAGTTTGCGGGTTTGCACCCCTGCAACATCCTGCGTTTTTGCAGTCCGCAGTCGTTTGGGTCCTCACCGGCTGTGTTGTCCTGCAGTGCTTGCCAACCAGCTGACATTTTGTGGGTGTTTCGGGCGATTTGCTGCACAGGGGCAAGCCACATGAGAGGCACAGGACACTTTTTGGGCATGAGCGGCACTACCAAGCTCTTGAGGTACAGGGTTTTCGCCCAAACGTGGTTTTCGCTGTTCCTGAAATATGCTTCGCTTTGCGCTGCCCGCAGCAGCAGGCGACGTGTGGGCTGTTTCTGAAATCAGCGACTTCTCCTCCCACCGTAGGACTTGCTCATGTCTCGTGATTTCACAGTCTTTCGTTGGGGGTAACCGCAGACGCTTGGATAGGGAGATCCATGGCCAGATGGACACAGGGTGCTGTCTGCAACACCCGGTCGCTTGTTGGCATCCCGCACATTCGCCAAGGCAGGCTACAACTAAAGCGGCTACGCACTAGCAATGTATACGGAGGTTGGAGGCCTACAAGCTTGCTCCAGCTTTCGTCGCGCTCGGTTGCGGGTTGTTTTTGGTGCCCCAAGAGACACAGTCTTCCCCCTCAACTGAATCATCGTACAGATGCACTCAATATTTTTACCGTTTACACCTGGAATGAAGATGCTATCAGCGCGACGCACCTGTTCTGCAAGTTGGGAATGGTGGCCTGACTGTAGGACTGTAGAAAACGTCTCTGCTTAACGACCAGCCACATGTGGTATTTTTTCTGAGTTTCTCACCCGTGCTTTTACCGCCTACGCTGCCAGGGTCCCAGGGTAGCCAGTGCCACCGCCATCAACCACAAGCCAGCACGACCAATAGCTTGTGAGTTCGCAGTTCTTGAGCAGATGCAGCAGTTCACATGCACATCCTGCGGTTTCCAGCAGGCAGAAAAGCATCCACAAACATGTGGTGCAAGGCGGACGCAGGTCCTCTCTCTGAAGGCTGATTCCCATGTCGACAGATCACTCGCAACATCTGCTTGGGTTTCCTGACTGATCATGATTGTGTTGACTTGCGCAGCTGAACTTCCACAGCGCAGGCTGGGTTTTGCGCCCCGATTCAAGATGGGCGGTCCTAGTCAGATCCACTCATGCTGAGCCTGTGCTCTGCGCAGCTGATGCCTTCCCTTGCCACCCATAGCCATGCAAATGGTCGGTTCTGATGAGCTGTCGCGGCTTATTCGGGCGAAGCAGCGTGCATCAACAAATGCAGACATGCCGCAACACTTGCGGAGCAAGGCGGGCGCAGGGTCCTGTCTCTGAATTTCAATCACCCATCTGGACACATGGCCCACGACATCTGCGCAGGTTTTGTGACGGTATGACTGCACGGCTGAGTTTCCGCCACGCACGTAGCCATTAGCAATGTGCGGAGCATGCCTCTGAAGATGGACTGCCCGAGACGCTATCAAAAGACTTCACAGGCTGCCACCAGCATTGCTCACAAAAAAAGCTGGCAGCTTTGCATAGCCTGTTTCCCCATCACAGGTCGCGCAGCGCAGACTGCAGTCTTGTGGGGCTGTTCTCTGGCTTGATCGGGCGAAGCAGTGTGCAGCCACACATGCAGAGACGGAGCAGCACCCGGTCTGCAAGTTGGGCACGGTGGGCTTGATCGTAGCACTGTAGAAACCGTTTGTGCTGAACGAGCAGCCACACGTGGCATTTGGAGCACATGCTTCTTGAAACTGACGGCAGAACGAATCTGAGTTTTTCCACCTGTTGCTCCTACTTGCACGGCTTCCGCTGCCAGGCTATGCTGCCCCTCGCCATAACAGCAAACCGGCGTCACCTGTGAGCTCACAGTCCTTGAGTGAATGCAACAATTCACCACATGGTATCCGTAGTACATGCGTTTTGAGATGGACAGCTGAACCAGTTTGAGTTTTGTAACAGGGGTTCTTGGTACGGCTTCTGCTGCCGCTTTGCCAGTGCCATCCCTCGCCGTGGCCCAGCCTGTGAGCTCAGAGTCCTGGAGTGGACAGAGCAGTTGACAAAGGAGATTCCGCAGTTATCAGGCAAAGCATCCACAAACATGTGGTGCAAGGCGGACGCAGGTCCTCTCTCTGAAGGCTGATTCCCATGTCGACAGATCACTCGCAACATCTGCTTGGGTTTCCTGACTGATCATGATTGTGTTGACTTGCGCAGCTGAACTTCCACAGCGCAGGCTGGGTTTTGCGCCCCGATTCAAGATGGGCGGTCCTAGTCAGATCCACTCATGCTGAGCCTGTGCTCTGCGCAGCTGATGCCTTCCCTTGCCACCCATAGCCATGCAAATGGTCGGTTCTGATGAGCTGTCGCGGCTTATTCGGGCGAAGCAGCGTGCATCAACAAATGCAGACATGCCGCAAATGTGGCGCAAGGCGGGCACAGGGTCCTGTGTCTGAGTGCTGAAAACCCATGTCGACAAGTGGCTAACGACATTTGCCTAGGTTTCATCGCAGCTGAAACTGTTCTGCACAGGCCGCGACGAGCTGTGTGCAGAGCTTGGCTTTAAAGGCAGAGTGACCTGAGACGGGCAATCTCAACGAAATCCAGCAATGCATGCTGCCATCACCAGCACACATGACAGGCGCACGTCACTCTTTGCCTGATGGCACTACCAAGTTCTTGAGGTCCCAGGTTTTCGCCCAAACATGGTTTTGCCAGTGCCTGAAATATGCTTCGGTTTGCGCTGCCCGCAGAAGTAGGCGACGTGTGGGGTGGGTTTCTTCGCAGCTGCTGCTTTGCCTGACCACCGAAGCCACAGCAACCACCAGCAGCACGTCACAAAGCTGGTAATGTTGCACAGCCTGCAGTTAGCATCCCGTCCTCCCACCGGAGGAGATACTCATGTCTCGTGAGTTCACGGTCTTTCATCGAAGGAAACATCACACCCTCACAGCGTGCCGTTTGCAACACCCGGTGGAAGGTTCGCATTCTGTACATTCGTCGATGCAGGCAGCGGCCACGGACCAAGAAAGTTTGCGGGGCAGCACTCCTGCAACATCCTTTCGCTCACAGTCCGCACACGTGTGGGTCCTACCCGCTATGTTGCCATTTTGTGGGCGTTTCGGGCTATTTGCTGCACAGCACATGGCTAGCCGCATGAGAGGCACAGGACACTTTGTTGGCACGCTGCAGATGAAGGCACGACTAAGTTCTTGAGGTACAGGGTTTTCGCCCAAACGTGGTTTTCGCTGTGACTGAAATTTGCTTCGGTTTGCGCCCCCCTCAGAAGCAGTTTCTTCGCAGCCACGGAAACCACTAGCAGCGCGTCACAAGGCTGGCAACGTTGCACAGCCTGTTCTCTGCGCAGTCAGCGTCTCGTCCTCCCACCGTAGGCCATGTCTCGTGAGTTCACGGTCTTTCATCGAAGGAAACATCACGCGCGCACAGCGAGCCGTTTGCAACACCCGGTCGAAGGTTCGCATCCCGTACATTCGTCGATGCAGGCAGCGGCTACGTGCCAGGAAAGTTTCCGAGGTTGCACCCCTGCAACATCCTGCATTTTTTCAGTCGGCAGTCGCTTGGGTCCGCTGTGTTGTCCTGCATCACTTGCCAACCAGCTGCCATTTTGCGGGTAACGTGTGGAGAGGTGGAGCAACACCACGCCTGCAAAAATGACACAGCGTACCGTTTGCAACGCCCAGTCGAATGTTCGCATTCTGTACCGTCGTCCCTGTAGGCAGCGGCTATTTGCTTGGAAAGCTCGCGGGCCACAAAAATATCCTGGAATCATATAGTCCGAAAGAGTGTTTGGCCTGTTTCTTCGCAGCTGGGGCTTTCCCTGACCATCCAAGCCACGGCAACCACTAGCAGCGCATCACAAATCCTCGGTGGAAACATCACTTGTGTAGATGGGTGGAGAATCACCACCTGTGCAAAAACGACACCATGTGCCGTTTGCAACACCCGGTCACAGGTTCGCATTCCGTGCATTCGTCCATGTAGGCAACAGCTACGTGCAAGGAAAGTTTGCGAGGTTGCAATATGTGGGCCATGTGGGGCCAATTCTTTCGCAGCTAAGGGCTAAGCCGCGTACGTTGCCTTTCGCTGCTAGACCCTCTGGACGCAACGGCAGAGAGAGAGCGAGAGTTTTTTCGCAGCTGGTTGTTTCCCTGATCACCGAAGCCACCGTCTAGCAATACGTCACAAAGCTTGTAGTGTTCATGGGACATGCTCGTGTTGCTCGCACTCCATGTGGTCTCGTGAATGGATTGTTAGACCTGCATGTTCGCAGTCTTTCGTTGGGGGCAACGGCAAACGCTTGGGTAGGGAGAGTTGGGGTAACACCTCCATGGCAAGATGGACACAGGGCGCCGTCTGCAACACCCGATCGCATGTTGGCATCCCGTGCATTCGCCAAGGCGGGCTACGCCTACGGCGGCTGCTGACAATGCACACAGCACCTGCCTTGTGAACTCGACTGCGGTCCTGCGACATCCTGTCATCAAAGTTCGAGCAGACGGGCATGCTCTCTTCTTTCGCTTTCCCTCACCACAGCCACAACCACAGCGGTCGATGCTCGTGAACTTACGGGGTTTACCCGAGCGAGGTAGCCCCAGGCTCATGCTCACCGGGTCTAAGACGCGAGGGTTTGCATAGACCCGGCCCTTGGCATTCCAGGCCTATAGGAGAGTGACGTTCTCATATGTTGGCAGCTCCGGGCATTCCAGGCCCAGATTCCACGCAGGGTTTGACTGCAGGGCTGCAGGAGCTGTTTTCGCTCAAGTTTCGTTGCTTCGGTTGTTTGCTGCCCAGAACGAGTCCCGGCGCGTTGACATCGTGCAAGCGTGCGTGGCGGCCAAGTTTCACTGCGCTCGCGCTTGATCGGGCGAAGCAGCGTGCAGGCGCAAACGGAGAGATGAAGCAGCACCTATCGGGCGCTGGGTCCTGTCTCTAAGTTTCAATCACCCATCTGGACACATGGCTCACGACATCTGCGCAGGTTTCGTGACGGTATGACTGCACGGCTGAATTTCTGCAGCGCGTGTAGCCATTAGCAATGTGCGGAGCATGCCTTTGAAGATGCACTGCCCGAGATGAACGATCTGAAAAGAGTAAACCCGTGCGGCAACTCAAGCTGAGCCTGTTCTCTGCGCAGCTGGCGCCTTCCCACACCACCCGCAGTGCCGCAAACGGTCGCTTCTGATGGGTTTGCGTGGCTTGTTCGGGTGACGCAGGTTGCATGCAGAAAAGCGTTTGTATACGATTGATGGTGACCAGTCACGCATGCCAAGCGCAATCCCTCCTTCCGGCATGGCCATGACTGAAGAGGATCTGGCACATGTGACGACCCTGCGAAATCCTGGTGAGCCTGAGCCTCCCACACGTGACCACGACACCTATGGCGCAAGGCGGACGCAGGGTCCTGTGTCTGAATTTCAAACACCCATCTCGCCACATGGCTCAGGACATCTGCGCAGTTTTCATGACGGCATGACTGCACAGCTGGAATGCTACAGCGCGTGCAGACACTGGTCTTTGAACATGCACTGTGAGAGGCGGGCGATCTCAAAAGACTTCAGCCATGCACGCTGCCCTTCACCGGCATTGCTCACCAAGCTGCTAGTTGTGCATCGCCTGTTAAAACTTCACACGCTAGCAAATTCAGCAAATTCAGGTGCCGCGCTTGTGGCCTGGGCTCCAGGCCTTCCATGACCTCTGAGGCGGTGGACTTGCGCCGAACGTCGAAAAAGTCGGTCCTCCCTTTCGCTCAACGGCAGGGGTCTCGAAGCTGTTCATTGCGCGCCTTCTTGCGGCCATGCTGGCAGTCACCAGCCTCGCTCACAAAGCTGGTAGCTTTGCATGGCCTGTTTCCCAATCACAGGTCGCGCAGACTGCAGACTTGTGGGACTGTTCTCTTTGCAGCTGGTGCTTTCCCTCGCCACCACAGCCACGGCAGACAGTCGATGCTCTTGATCGGGCGAAGCAGTGTGCAGCCACAAATGCAGAGACGGAGCAGCACCCGGTCTGCAAGTTGGGCACCGTAGCCGCACGCGATGTGCGGAGCATGCCCCTGAACATGGAACGATGCACGACGGGATCCTGTGTGGACGCCACCATCAGTGCAAGCGGCTGTTCCATGCACACAGGGCGCATGTTCGGCACACTGCGTGTGGCTTGCCGAGATCAACGCAGTAACCCTTGACGCTGCTTCCATCACGCATTTGAGACAGCCGGGGAAAGACTGTTCTGGCATGTACGCGGATTGCACGGCCCACAAATGTGTAGAGCCTGTTCTCTGAGTGCGCATAGCAGCTAAGGGCATTCCAGGCCCAGATTCCACGCAGGGTTTGACTGCAGGGCTGTAGGAGCTGTTTTCGCTCAAGTTTCGTTGCTTCGGTTGTTTGCTGCCCAGAACGAGTCCCGGCGCGTTGACATCGTGCAAGCGTGCGTGGCGGCCAAGTTTCACTGCTCTCGCCACTTGATCGGGCGAAGCAGTGTGCAGGCGCAAACGGAGAGATGAAGCAGCACCTTTTCTGCAAGTTGGGACCGTAGCCACACGCTGTGCGTGGAGCATGCCCCTGAACATAGAATGATGCACGACGGGATCCTATGTGGACACCACCGTGCAACGCATTAACCTTTGAGGCTGCTTCCAGCCGGGTACATTGTTTTTTTGTGCGCAGCCTGTTCTCTCTGTCGCTTAAAGTTGACGTCGTGCAAGTACACATGTCCACCGACTTCTGCTGCCTTCCCCCGTCTAAGCCACGTGCAACTCATGCAACTGCGTGGGAAAAGTGTGCGGCGCATGCTGTCGGGAGACGGACAGCATTCAGACCGCTGTCGCAGTCACTGCTTGCACAGTCTATTGTTGGCAAGCCAAACGCTTGTTCTTGTGAGTTTGCCGTGTTGTTGTGTGACAGTCCTGTGACTGCGTCAGCATTGGTTGAATCATGCGAGTCGTCAGGGAAAACGCAAGTGGCGCCATGCTTGGCTATGCCCGGCATTCCTTAATCCGACATCAAAGACTACTGCCTTCAGCTCTGGCGAAAGGCAACATGCAGCCGTTTCAGCTTCACTGGTAGTCTGGTCACCTCACTGGCGGTGGTTGCAGTATGGGATCAGCATCGGTGACGCCACCATAAAGTTTAAGTCCCTGCGCACAGGAGTTGATTCATGTCAGTGAGTTTGGCCAGGCACAGCCTGACTGCAGATCAACGCAGCGACCAGGTTGTAGGGGGTGTTCTGGATGACTTGTAGTTCACGGCAACACGCCATTGTGGGGGATAGACAGGCCGCGACGGCCGTCGCAGCTTGCACAGTCTACTGCTGGCAAGGCTGTCTTCTGTCCAGCACCAGCAGCAAACGCTTGTGCTTGTGAGTTTGCCTTGGTGTTGTGGGACAGTCCTGTGACCACTCATCACGACGGTGGTGGCATCAGCGTTGGTTGAATCATGCGAGTCAGCGGGTAAGAAGCAGGTGGCGCCATGCTTGGCTATCCTTCAGCTCTGGCGAAAGGCAACGTGCATCCATTTCGGCTTCACTGGTACGTAGTCCAGTCACCGTTACATGTCGGTCGTTGCGATATCGGATCAGCATCGTCGGTGGGCGTGCCAGCTCAACGAAGCAGATCGCGCCATGTTCTCCAGTTCCCTTCCATGCGACTTCGATATAGCTCGGTGGAGCGCTGGTTGCTAGTGCCTGCCTGGCAATGACCGGGTCTTGTGTTGCTGTGGCCGATTCTCCGGCTATTTGTTTGCTATCTTTGTCCTCGCACCGCCCTCAGAAGTAGGCGCAAGCGTGTGGCCGATTCTCCGGCTTTCTGTTTGCTTTGTTGTCTTCGCACCCGCCCAAGACTGCGAGTGCCGCGTTGACATCGTGCAAGCGTGCATGCAGGCCAAGTTTCATTGCGTCGGGCGAAGCAGCGTGCAGCCGCAAACGAAGAAATGAAGCAGTTGGGCATCTGCTTCCATCACACATGTGAGTCAGTCGGGGGTTGTGTGCTTGGGTATACGCGCAGATGACTTGTAGTTCACGGTTTGCACAGCCACAAAAATGCCACAAATGCCCAAATGTTCTTTGCGTCGCTGGAGCTTGACATCGTGCAAGCGCGCACGTCCTCCGATGTCTGCTGCCTTCCTCACCTGAGCCACATGCAGCTGTGTGGAAAGTGTGTAGGGCACGTCTTTGGGAGATGGATAGCAGACAGGCCGCCAGCAGCAAACGCTTGTTCTTGTGAGTTTGCTTTGCTGTACTATTCTGTGACAGTCCTGCGACCACTCATTACGACGGTTGTGGGATCAGCATTGGTTGAATCATCCGAGCCATCAGGCAAAGCGTTCGCAGGTTGCGCCATGCTTGGCTAGGCTCGGCCTTAATCCGACATCAAAGACGTCTACTGCCTTCAGCTCTGGCGAAAGGCAACATACATCTCAGCTTCACCGGTAAGCAGTCCGGCCACTGTTGCGGCGGTGGTTAGCTCAGCAAAGCAGCTGAGTCCAGGCGCATTGACAACGTGCAAGCGTGGCGGCCAAGCTTCATTGCACGTCGCCGCCCCAGGCTTGATCGGGCGAAGCAGCATGCAGCCGCAAACGACGAGATGAAGCAGCACCTGGTTCTGCAAGTTGGGCACAGTGCATGACTGTATAATCTTGATGAGCAGTCATACACTGTGTTGGGCATGTCCAGTTTCCCGAGTCACCTTTCTCCCAGTTTCCGAATCCACACGTTTCCGCGGCAGCTCTCATTGTAAACAAGTGCTTCTTTATACAATCCCAACAACCTTTGCTGACGTTACGGAACATCTGCACAACAACTTGAGGCTCGTCGAAACCCAATAAGTTTCCCCCAACATCCTAGCGAGTAAACGCACGTTCTCTGCATCTCACGAAAACATGACCCCGACCTCGGGTCCCCTCAACAGGAACCACTTTCATCATTCATCAGTGCACACTTTCTGTCGGGTCCTTGTTTATTCTTCTTTTCATAGCTCCTGGAATCGGCGACTTGGGTTTCTCGGTGCAACCGGATGCCATTTTTTCCACCTTCGTGAAGGGCCAGGGAAGGGAACGCAATCATTCCCTACGAACCAGTTCAGGGGGGCCAGAAAACGAAGACTACAACGACAGTCGATGTCAGCACCTTAGCAGCGCCCTCAAGAAAGATGCTCCCCCCCCCCCCCCCAGACTGATTGTAGGAGTGTACACAACAAGAATATTGGGTGGAGTGGGGAGGTACCCAACATTTTTTGGTTTGGGAAAGCGGGGGGGGGGGGGGGGGTGGGTACTTGTGTTGTTATTGTGGTCTTTGGATGTCTTTGAGAATCTGATCCTTTCAAGCTAGTGTGCAGGTGCTAAGTGGTGTGCCAGACTCCGTGCGCGGCAAACTGTGACTTTAGGAATGACGGCTCTTGCATGTTGGTGTGGATGCATCCCGAAACTCAACACCTCAGTGCAGAGCCAGAGCAGACGCGAGTGAGAGAGAGAGAGAGAGACGCTCAGAAGAAGAAGAAGAAGAAGAAGAAGAAGAAGAAGAAGAGAGAGAGGAAAAACCAAAAGAATGATAAGAAGATCCGGAGAGTAGAGATCCCAGGTTCATCTGCTGAAGTGACGCAAGCCCAATGGAGTGTGAAGACTCTGCTGGGGAGCTGCAAAAAGTTAGCTTGTGTCCCTGGGCTGGGATCTGTCGCTCATCACTTTGCGTGGCCTGTAAGCAGAGCAGGACTGGCCCAGGATGTACTGTATAATAGTAAGAACATAAAGCAATACTAAGAATTCAAAATTAAACAATTTTTGTAGTACCGACTGTACCATGCGTTCGTTTGGCCTTGGTCCTACGCTGCGATGCCTGCAGTCACCATGCGATGCTCGGGTTGGACATTGAGCTTCTGTCGACAGTTGTTGCCGAAGGGCCTTAGGAAGGATTGCAGTAAGGGTCCAAATCTTCGGGCTTGGAGTTGGGATTAGGCCCGGATTGCGGTTTTGAGGGTTTTTTTGAGTGCAGGGGACAGGGGAACACGGAAGACGGTCGACTCAGAGCCCCCCGAAACAGCTCTTGATCCCCAAAACCTCCTAAGTTCTGTATGCTCCGAGCCCTCCTAGAGCAGAAACCCCTACACCCTGATTCCGAGAGGCCTAAGCCCAAAGCTCACCCAAAAAAAAAGCGCACAAGAACCCGAAAAGTCTGGCTCCAGACCCCCCGCGGGAAAACGCCAAGGGAAGCAGGTCCGACACCTCAAACTTACGTTGGGTCGCTCTGCTTGGGGCTTGCGATGAGTGATGAGTCACTAGGGCTTTGTGATTTTGGGCATCAAGATTTGAGGGGGGAATTTAGGGGGGGGTGCACCGGATGTGGCAAGCCCATGCTGCGTTGCAGCCTCTTTGTGGCCCTTCGGCTGCTCGCCGGGGCGGCCCCTCCCTGCACCCGGGATGCGACCGAGCCTTGGGCAGGGAAGCTTCTCCGGGATGTGGGTCATGGAGTTTAGGGTTTTGGGGGTTTGCTAGGCCTTTAGGGCTTTAGGGTTTTAGGGTTTTAGGGCGTTATGGTTTTAGGGTTTTAGGGTTTTAGGTGGTTTTGGGGCTTTAGGGCTTTAGGGCTTTAGGGCTTTAGGGTTTTAGATGGTTTCGGGTCGCAGGGCATGAGGGCTTGAGGGTCGTAGTTGGTTTTCCGGCTTTCGGGTTTGCGGCTTATGGTCATAGAGCCTTCCCCCTCCCCCACCCCCCCCCCGAACACGATCACGGCAGCACTAAGTTGTCATGTTGGAGCTCCAGAAATCCTGGCCGTACTTACAGTCCTTACTAGGGACTGTAATCCAGGGTACAGTAATCCTATGTAAGGACTGCGAGGAAAACGGGGGACAAGGGGGTACATCCCAAGTTTAAGGTTGGTAGGAGTTCCAGCCCCTGGCAACTTAGTTTTCGAGACCTCTGCCTCTGGGAATCGGAACCCTGCATAAAGCTGTTGGAGTCCGTCTGTAAGACCCTGTCCAAGCCAGACGAATGGCCCCAAATCGTAATGCCCCTTCAATTTCAGGTTTATTCCTGGATTGCTGGATTGAGTGGTGTTTATAGACCCGAAATCCTCGGAGCAACCTGGACCCTAAAGACCCAAAAGTCCGAGCATCCTAATATCCTAACGCCCTACACCCTACAAAGCCCAAAAAAGCCCTGAAACCCTAAGAACCACTTCTCAGAGAAGGAGCCCTGCTACCTGCAAATCGGGAGCGTCTTCGAGTTCAGGGATCGGACCGGCTCTGGCTTCGACCGCGATGACCGGGCCATGATCGAGAACGACGCTTTCGCTTGCCTCTTTTTCTCTGGGGCCCTTTCAGGGGGATATAGGGCTTATAGGGATTTAGGGTTTTGGCGGGGGGTTTAGATGGGGTTTCGTCCCTGGTTTTTTTTTGCATAGGGCTTGAGGGAGTTGAGGTTTGCAGGGCTCGCAGGGAGCCACATAGCCCTCAGTGGCGGAATGGGAGTCTTTGCGAGTTTCTTGGTAGATGCTCATGTTGCATGTTGCCGGTTTAGGGTTTACGAGAGCGACGACCTCGACCAGGCGCGCTGGGACAAGCCTGTGCAGAAGCGTTTTTGGAGGGGAGTGTAGGGCTTGTACAAGGATTTTGGGCATGGGGCGGGTTTCAGAGGTTTAGAGGTTTTAGGGTGCGGGGTTCAGGGAATTGGGGTTTTTGTGCGGTGTTGGGGGGGGGGGGGGGGCTGGGTTTAGCTGGGTTTAGGCTGTAGGGTTTTCTTGTTGGGGCGTACACCTAAACCGCCTAAACCCTCTAGACCCTCGAAGAAAAAGAAACGGTCAACCCCAAACCCAAACCCAAAGCTTTAAACTCTAAACCCTAAACCCTATACCCTAAACCCTAAACCCTATACCCTCAACCCTCAACCCTCAACCCTCAACCCTCAACCCTCAACCCTCAACCCTCAACCCTCAACCCTCAACCCTCAACCCTCAACCCTCAACCCTCAACCCTCAACCCCTAAACCCTAAACCCTAAACCCTAAACCCTAAACCCTAAACCCTAAACCCTAAACCTAAACCCTAAACCCCCTAAACCCTAAACCTAAACCCTAAACCCTAAACCCTAAAAACCCTAAACCCTAACCCCCCCACCCTAAGAAGCAGGGAGGAGCAAAACCCCAAACCCGACAACGTCGGGGTCCCCGGGCAGCGAAGGACTGCGACGGGAGGGCATTGGGGCCGTACATCGATGCAGTGAACAGCCTGAATGGAGGACGAGGCGGTGGAGGGTCTGGGGTTTAGGGTTAGGGTTTAGGGTTTAGGGTTTAGGGTATAGGGTTTAGGGTTTAGGGTTTAGGGTTGGAAAAGATGAACGATAGGGTGTTATATAGGTTTGTAGAAAAGTGTATATTGGGGCTTTATGATATATCAACTCGCCGAAAAGGGTGTTCTTTAAGAATCGAAAAGCGTGTGTTTTTTGAGCTCCCGCGAAGGGGGCCCATGACGGTCATTGTGATGGTTGCTCCCAAGGCTTAGTACAGGGATCTTCGTGCTTAGACTCGAGAATAAGGGCTGTTGGGTTTCGACGAATTGTGATATCTTTTTCTACGGGCCCCTAAGAAGTGTTCACGGTTGCTAATCCGAAACCCTAAACTGAAAATAGCTGCTGATGTTGGGTGTGCGTGAAGTGTGACATGTACTGAGGGAGAGTAGGCTTGTCGTCCATGTAGTGCGTATCCTGTGTTCTGTCAGTATCGCCAAGTGAGAGTTGAGAGTGTCACCAGGGCCCAAATGGCTTTAAAGATAGAGACTCTGAGAAAGTGTGTGTGCCTCGCCTGGCTTGTCCGAGCGTGAGCGACTAAACTACCAGATAAATCCTACTCACCCGAAGCGATTTCGGGCATTGGGGTGCATCAGCAGGCTTCTGACGCAAGCCGGATTGCCGTTCCCTCTTGGAAAAGTCTGGAAAAGTCTGACTCCCTCGCAACTAAACCCTGAGGGCTTCGGGCTGAGGGTCATCTAAAACCCGAGGCTGCAAAGCCGAAACGCGCCCAGAGTGGGGAGTCACAGACGTGCCTCCCAAGTATCCCCAAAACACCCTGACTTCCAGACGCCCTCTAAAACCCTGATTGAGCCCTTTTTCCTTCAAAGCCCCCCCCCCCCCCCCCAGTTTCGTTTCTCTTGAAACAACCCAGTCCATGCTAGAGGCATCCTGGTCCACCCTGCTGGCTTGGAGATCGCACAATCGACGCCGTATCCGAACCTCCGGCATCGATTACCGCACAGGCAGAGCGCTTGACGCGCTCAGGGCCTGCGGTTTCGGGGTTAGGGTGTTCTTTGGGGTGTAGAGTGTAGGATTTGGGTTTTCGGGTTGCCTCATTCAGACAAATATCAGACCCTAAAACCATAGGGGGTTTCTGCACGCTATCGACCCCGAAAGACCGACAAAGGCCCAAATCCAACCAGGAACCCAAAGCCAAGGAAGCACTACTACCGACTAAACTACACCCGCCTGACCTTCGACGAAGACAACTGGACGCAGGGAGAGGACGGGTTGCCCAAGAGCCCAATGCCCCTTAATTCAGGAGTCTTCCTTAATTCTTATAGGCGTGGTTTAGTGTTAGATTTATGGTATATTCCGACGCATGGAGAGTGTGTTACCGAAGGCTGTTTATACATGCTTGATGAGGACCTAGTGCTAACAGTCCTTAACAACGATGATACTTGGGGGTACTAGAATCCCCATTAAGGGCTGTCAGTAGAAGGGAACACCTCCCAATCCCCATACTAAACCATGCAGCCCTCATGGCCCAAAGCTCCCAGCTACGGCCCAAAACGACCTAGGTAGGCCCTTGGGACATTTTTTTGATTTTCCCTTATATTGGGTTTAAGAGGATCATACTTGGGAATGTTTTTTTTCAGAGGGTTCTAAGGGCCATCCCAGAAACCGATAAGAGTTTTGGGCTTTTTGGCCCCCCAAATGTGAATCCAGACTGTAGAATCAGAGTTCCGGAGTTTAGCAGCCTGAAGACCCAAATGCCTGAACCTTGGAAGCCCTTGGCCTTATAGCAAACGTCTAGAATCTTCTAGAACCCATATCGCCTTAAAGAGTGGCCTGGACCTTCAGGGTCCATTTGGCAGTCCCCCGTCGTTCATACTCGTGTAGGGCTTATAGACTTGCAGGCTTTTTGGAGGGTTGCCCATTTCAAAGCAGAGAAAGTACGAGTAAAAAGCACTCTTTAACCTTATTGAGCCTTATTAGGTGGTGTTTAGTCCACCTGTAAAATGCAAAATTCCTTAATTTTAATGAAGTCACAGCCAAGCACAGAGCCAAATAGACCCTAAAGGTCCTCATGGAAGCCTTCTAGAGCCCTTACACAACCCTTTACTGTCGAACCTTACAGAAGCACCTTGTAGCCCTGGGAGGCTCTGAGCCCCTAAACCCTAAACTCCTTTGGGCCCGTACGACTGCTTGACATGAACTCCCGTAGTCCTTAAGTGCCAGCTCAGACCGACGGACCTTGCCGGCCTGGTGCGAGAGTGTGGGACTAAACCCTACAGAGACCCTAAACCCTAAACCCTAAACCCTAAAGAGGCGCTAAACCCCAAACCCTAAAGAGGCCCTAAGCCCTTATAGAGGCACCTAAACAGCCCTGGGAGGCTCTGAGCTTTCAGCACTTTCCTTCCTGGTCCTTCATCCCTGGCATTGGAAACGGCTGCAATGACTTTCACGTGGTGGAGCAAGCCAAGGATGGGGTTGGGTTTAGGGCTTAGGGCTTAGGGCTTAGGGCTTAGGGCTTAGGGCTTAGGGCTTAGGGCTTAGGGCTTAGGGCTTAGGGCTTAGGGCTTAGGGCTTAGGGCTTAGGGCTTAGGGTTTAGGGTTTAGGGCCACAGGGTTTAGGGCCATAGGGTTTAGGGTTCGGGGCTTAGGGTTTGGCGTTGAGGGCTTAGGCGTTAGCAGGCTTGGGTTCAGCTAGGGCCTCTGTAAAGTTCCATAAGGGTTTATGAGGGGTTCAGGGGTAGGGTTTTGGGATTGGGGATGACGATGCAATTTGAATGGAGTACGACTGCTTGTTGTAAACCCTAGACTCTACAGAAGTTCTTAACGGAACATAAGCTGTCTGAATCACGCGTTTCATCCTCTTGCAGTCCATCTACACATACACTCGCATCTTACGCCCTTAAAGGCCCTGCTCCAACCATAAGAGGGCCCCTCTACATCCTCCCCCGCCTTGCAGGTGGCCAATGCAACGGAGAGGATCTGGATGACTCCGAGGGGCCCATGGAGCCAGATGTCCAGATCCACAGGCAAGCGCACTGTGCTTACGCACGGCACACGTCACCTTGGAAAAAGAGGAAGCTACGTAAAGCTCCCTAAGCCCTCGTATCGGACGGGATTGAAGACAGTGTGGTGCTCCGCTTTGGGGAGAAGGGTCTTTGTGGTGATGAAAGGGGGTCGGGGTGGTTGAGGCTTCATCTACCAGACACAGGCTTCCCCAAAGTTTTGGTGAAATGCTCCTGTCCGATTGTCAGCCAGACCCGAAACCCTACAGTCTGAATAAGCCCTTAACCCTAACCTCAAGACCCTAGGAAAAAACCCTAAAGCCCTAAACTCCCCGAGCCCTAAGCCCCAGCAAGGGGTTTGCCGGTCTTGCCGAGTCATCCTGATACTTCGACCCTTGCCGGGTTGAATAGTGTATTCATGCCGAGAGGACTGTTGCCCCCTCTTGCGCCCTGAACCCCAAGCCCTCCCAAATTCCCTGCACCCGTAGTCCCTCAGCAACCGACGGCCTAAACCACAATCACCGAAGTCACCACACGCTTTTGAAGCCCGCGTCCTCACCAGACAAGCACTCCTACAGCTGCCTGAACACCTCAAACCATGAAATCATCCGTCAGCCGATTTCTGAAAGCCCACCTCGAGCCTAAGGAAGCCCTTAAACCCCAAGCCCGAAATCCAAAGCTCATAAGGAATACAACCATAGACGTGCCAATGCGGGCATCCTGAACCCTGCATCGTCCGAAACTCTAAGGCATCCGGCCCTACACTTCAATCCCCAAAAACTAGAGCAACACCCACAAATCCAGAAGCAAACAGACCAAAAGAAAAAAACAATAATAATCATCATCATCATCATCATCATCATCATAATCATAATATATGTATGTGTACGGTGACAACAATTCAGGTTATACCACAAATCCACTCGGAGGTGGTATGGGGCACCAGCTTTATTCCGGATGTTTCAATGTCTGGCTGGGGGGGTTCGACCTTTGGAGGGTTCCAACTCCCAACCCCTAAGGCCCCTCCAAACCTAAGGCCCCCTTGTGGAGGCCCAACCCTCCGGCCCTAAGGCTCTTCCCACCCTCCAACCCTCCAACCGGGCTTAGGGTTGGAGGGCTTAGGGTTGGAGGGTTTTGGTTGGAGGGCTTAGGGAAGGAGGGTTTAAGGGGCTTAGGCTGAGGTTTAAAAGGGAGGGCTTAGGGCCCTTCCAACTCTCCAGCCCTCCCCCCAAGCCCCAGCAGGCCCTTTTGACAACTGCCTCGGAGGTAGTATGCGGTATCTGTTTTATCTGTTTAAACGTCCGGGAGTTAAAAAGCACCATCGCACATATATATATATATACACATATATACCCCCCCATGGTCCCACGCTTCAGCATGGTTTCCAGATAAAAGCACTACGAGCCACCATGCGCGGTGGGTTTTAAAGGGGGGAGGGACTCCCATAAAGACTCTAGCAGAAGTGACCTCAACACTTTGCTCGAGATTGTGGATTGCATGCTATGAATCTAAATAGAAATCCTATGCATGTGAATAGCGAGCCTATCAAATTTAATGGGGTTCATAGGATTCATTTTGTTTTAATGGGAATCTTATCAAAATGAAAAGGAAACCCTTTAACATGAATGAGAACCCTTAATTCCATTAAATTCAATGGGAACAGAATCCCATTCAAAATTGATAGGAATCATACTACATTTGTAGGAGACTTATTAAGATAATTAGGCAAACTATGAAAATTTATTGGAATCTTATCAACAGAAAAATAGGAATCCTCTATTTACATCCATAGGAACCCTATTAAAATTGATCGGACTGTATAAAAAGTTAATAGGAAGCCTATTAACATGAATAGGAACCCTATCAGAGCCTTATTAAAATAATTAGGAACCCTATGAAACTTTATTGGCATCCTATGAAAATAAGTATGAATCTTTCATTGAATTCATAGGATTCCTATCAAATTGTTTTCGGATAACAGCTAATAGGAAGCCTATTAGAATGAACCTTAACAAATCAAAAAGAACGCGGTGGTAATTCATAGGAATCTTACCAAAATGAGAAGGATTCTGATTAAGATTAATAGGAACCAATAGGGCTCCCATGAACAAAATAAGATTCCTTTAACAAGAACCTGTTAATAGGAATCCTACTAAATGAATATGAGCCTAAACCAATACGAGTCCCTTTCAAACGAATGAGATCCCCATTAAAATTAATACGAATCCCATTAACATGAATAAGGACCCTAGAATTGATAGGAATCTTATTGCATTAGTAGGAGCCTCATTAGAATAATTAGGAACCCCATGAAACTTTATTGGAATCCTATAAAAACAAATAGGAATCCTCCGTTGAAGTCATAGGAATCCTGCCAAAAATTTCGGAACCGATAAAAGTTAGTAGGGAGCCGATTAAAATGAATAGGAACCCTTTCCAAATTGAAAAGAACCGGTTATAATTCATAGGAATCCTGTTAAAATGAGAAGGAATCTTACTAAAATGGATAGGAACCAATAGGACTCCTGTATAAAATAATGTTAATCCGCTTAAAAGATGGTTGTTTTTGGGACAGTATAGCGTTTTTTTCAGTCCCAGGCCGCCAAAGTGCTGTACTGTCCCAAAAGAACCAATCTTTTTAGGGCAAAAACTGCAAAAATGCTGTACTGTCCCAAAAAGCCAAAAAAAAAACAAAGTTTTGAGACCTCCAGGCCCTGGAGACGCCCAAGCTCTCCAAACTTTGGTTTTTTTGGTTTTTTTTGGACAGTACAGCATTTTTGCTCGGTTTGGCTGAAAAACATTGGTTTTTTTGGGACAGTACGGCATTTTTGCAGTCCCAGGCCTCCAAAGTGCTGTACTGTCCCAAAAAAACCAAGCTTTTTAGAGCACAAAGGTGCAAAAATGCTGTACTGTCCCAAAAACACAAAAAAAAACCAAAGTTTGGAGAGCTTGGGCTCCTCCAGGGCCTGGAGGTCTCCAAACTTTGGTTTTTTTTTTGGGTTTTTTTGGTCGCAGTACAGCATTTTTGCTTGTTTTCGCTTTAAGATTGGTTTTATTGGGACAGTACAGCGTTTTTGCTCTTTTGGGCCTAAAACATTGGTACAGTAGAGCCCTTTCGTGCTCGCTGCCCTAGGAGGCTTCGAAATCCTAATCCTCTAAACCCTACCATGGCACCTGAGAGGAAAAAGTGTGGGCATATGGGGGGGGGGGGGAACCATATCTTTCTTTGTTTTTTTTTTGCTTTTTTGTTACTTTTCACATGTAAGCACTTTTTCATTATCGGTCCGTCCAGCTATGCATGGGCGCGGCAAAAACAACCCTGCACCCTCATGAATCCTATAACCTCCTTCCTTCAGGCGGACCCCTGCCCTGGGCATTCAGCAGCCACCTCGACTCCTGGGACTACTCCCGGAGTCCCAAACAAGCAAAAGGGTTCAGGGTGTAGGGGCTAGGGTTCGACTAGGGAGCTCGGATCTGGCTAGTCCTCAAGCCCAGTTGCAAAAGGGTTCGTTTGGGGCATAGGGATTTGGAGTTAGGGTAGCTTGAACGTTGTGTGTGTGTGGTTGTCCTTCTTATCTCTTCGGTCCCTCTCGTGTTCTCTTGAGTTGCCGGGTTAGGGTTTAGTCAAGCTTTTCGGGTTCAGGGTTTAGAGTCAGGTTTGGTGTAGATAAAATGTTTGAGCAGTACAGGCGCTACAGGCTGCCCCCTAAAAGTTTCCAGCTTGCTCCGTTTGCTTGGCGGAGGTGTTAGTTCGCAAGGTTTTTTGCTGGGGCTTGCAGGGGCTCAAGGGGCCGCAATACCCCTGCATTTCGGCATGGACCTGACATTGCAGAGGGCTTCATCATGCGTTTTAGGGGGTCGAGTCCACAACTCAGGTGTAAGACGGGCTCTCTGCCTACTCAAAGGGGGATCCTGAAGTTAGGGTATAGGTTGAGGGTTTAGGGTTTAGGGAGTAAGGCATATTCCCGAACGAAATCTGCGAAGTCTCTCTGGGTAGGGTGCGTCGAGGTTCCTAGACACCACTGAAATACGAGTCTTATCGTTGAATACCCCGATTTCGGGTCGAGCAGGAACGCTTCGAATCAGCAACATGTTGTTTGATGTGTGTGCGGTGGCGATCCTAATGTTTCGCGATATTTGATCAGTTCAAAAATTATAAACCTTAAGAGGGGAGAGAGTTCGCCCGAAGATGAGGGTGCTGCAGTTTGGGGCTTCAGGGTGCCCAGCAGAAGAGACCGAAACCCGGAGAACTCTGAATCTCCAAATCTCGGGTTTTCTCTGCGGTTGCCGGGTTTAATGCTGCAGACTTAGGACATTGAGGGTGCGAGGTTTCGAGGGCACGTTTGAGGCTTCGTTGCGACCCTAAACCCTAAAACTTAAACCCTAAACCCTAAACAGTTTCAAGGGGCGCCTGGGTGCTGAGCCAGGATGGCAGTCCAACAATATGCGCTGAAAGGGGCAAAAACGGCGGCAGTGATTTATTGGTGCTGCTCCCCGGTCTTCAAGTAGGGTTTAGGGTTTAGGGTTAGTTCCTTTGGTCTTCAAGTTGCTTGGAGGATCATGCTTGGAGGTTCATGGTACTTTTTACCAAGTTTAACTGTGCTTATGACCATATTAGGGCACTTAAGCGGCTTGTAAGTGGAACTATAGATGGTTAATAAGTACCATGACCTCCAAGTAGCACCTTTTTGCTCGCTTTCTTCTTCGGCTTTCTGACAGAGGCGAATCATGCTGTTGGATACAGGGGGTGCCTGTATAAACCTCGTACAGATTCTGTCTGAATCCTTATCAGAATCCTTACCTAACCCGACCAAAATGCTACACGGTCCTCACAAAACAAGAAAACCCTCTTAAGCCCTGAGGGGATGTAGGGGAAGCAAGGCACCAACACCTTCTTCAGCGGCGTTGGACAAGGGGCCTTGCAGCACCTGGCTGCGAACGGCTTTGAAGTGATAAAGGCGGGGGGTGCTGCACAAACACAGACGGGACCCTAAGCTACAAACACCCAAGCCCCCCAGCGCCCCAATCTGAGCCCTAACCCCAAAACCCTACCCTAAACCTTAACCCTGAACCCTAACCCCGAAACCCTAAAGCCTGAATGCCTTAGGGTCATCAGGCCTTGGCGGTTTAAGGTCTGGCGTCTAGGGCTGAACCGGAAGAACCTTCAGACTCGTACTGCTTTCTCGGTTTTGGGATTTGCGTATTTCTTGAAGTAGAGGTTGGGGCTACAGGGGGTTGGGTGTAACTGTATCAAGTCTTCTTCTGCTTCCTGTTCTTTCTCCGTGTTCTTTTCATCCCAAGTCCACCTACACCGATGCTGCTTCGCCAGCCCGGAAACCCTAACCCCCCAAACCAAAAAACTCCAAACTACAACCCCTCGGCCCTGAGGCCTACCCTCTCAGCCCTCAGCCCTAAGACTACAGGGGTCGGAATATACTAGTCATACTATTGCTAAGGGCTCCTGACTGTATTGTTTTAAATCATATATCCCCAATCCCATTCTAATGATTGAGGAGCTATATCCGACCGTAAGCCCTTCACTAGACCCCGGATCAGAGTTTTGCCCGAAAGGCGTTTGAGGTGCAGGACAACATGACCGTGCTCGAAGATGCTATCGACTGGGTCATCGCTACGAGAGTGGACGTCGTGCTGACCAGCCTGCTTCTTGGTGTGCTTGGGGACTGGGTAGGTAGCCTTTAACCTTTTTGGCTATGATATAGAATCCTACTGTACAAGGTTAACCTTACTTGGGCTAGGGTATTCAGCCCCTCAGTACAGAAGACCTGCTAAAACAAGAAACCCCTGTACGAAGCCTCTGGGTTTGTCTCTAGACCCTAAACCCCAAACCCTTTCAAGCTGGACTGCTTTGCGGGTGGCAAGAGAAACCTTTCAAGCAAGGACCACGGGTGTTTTCCAACTGTTTCTGGACGGCATGGAAGCTCATCGACACCAGAGCCTCGCCCGAACCTCTTACTGGGGGTTTCCGAGATTAGGGGTGCCTTCTTGGGGTCCTTGCGATAAAAGAATCCTACGATGTTTTTTTTTTGGCGGGGGGGGGGGGGGGGGGGGGGGGGGGGGGGGCCTCCCCCTAGTAGGGCTGCATAGGTTTATGTGAGCTCCTTCTGCGTTGCGAAGTGTTTGTGAAAGGCTCTCGGCTCAGCCCTTTTGCGTTGTAGGGCTGCCGGGCTTCATGGTGCTTTCACACATCTTCGGATTAGGGCTGTGGCGGTTTTGCCCTCGAGGGTTTTGGCTCCTCGGATCTTCGCCAAATTCCAACTAATGGAGGGCTCCTGGTCAGCACAGTCCTCTCCCTTCGGCCTTTGACCTTTCTGCGCGATCTCCTTACTGGCGTAAAACCCAACTTTTCAACTTTTGGGCTTCTTATAAGGTAGTTTATTCTGAAAGTTTCAACTTTTATTTCCTTGGGTTTTGGGCCAGTAAGTCTCTTTCGTTGTAGATCACATGTTGCTGCAGCTTTGTGGCTTAACTAGGAAGGCTGGTCATGAAGCTAGGGATCCAGATCGAAGTCTTGCAGAATGGTATTGAACTGACTATAGGGCGCCTTAAAAGCCCTAAACCCCAAGAGCCGTAAAGACGTAAAGTTACCATTGTTTCAGGCGCCGGCGGATTTGCGGTGGCAGCATTTTTGCATGGGGGGAGTTTGGGGCTTCCCACCCAGGGATGCAGTGCAACGAGGGATGAAAGAGATAAGTTGTGCCATAGGTGTTAAAAATATATATATATATATATATATATATATATATATATATGTATATATATTAGATTATATTATATTATATGATATATGTATATGATATACGGGCCTGAAGAACTGTCAGTTTCATGGATCAGGGGTCCTTTAGTCGAGTAAGGGTTTAGGGTTTAGGGCTACAATCAAGATCTAATCTACACCAAACCCCTATTCTAGGCTACTAAGGCCCCGATATTGGGATCCTCAAGAACCCTAAACTTTAGGCCCCCAAAAACTGCTGGTTACCAGGTACGTGCCCGCGGGAATCTTTGCGGTGAATCTCCCTTGGTTGCGAGATGGGATTCGATGCTTCGGCTTGGGCGAGACGTGCAGCCACATCCTCACAGGCACCACATGGTTCAGGGTTTAGGGTTTGGGGTTTGGGGTTCAGGGTTGAGGGTTTAGGGTTCAGGGTTTGGTTTTTCGGGTTGAGGGTTCAGGGAGATTACAAACCCCTTAATCACTGGATGTGGGAAAGGGGGTGATCCGTGTTTTTTTTTCGCGTTATCTGTGTTTTTTATTTTGCGTTACCTGTGTCTTTTTTGTCGCTGTTTTTTCGGATGTCTCGAGGAACAGCTGCCTCGGGTGTGTTTGTGGTCGTCATCTGTGTGTTTTCTTTTGGCGTTACCTGTGTCTTTTTTTGGCGTTATCCGTGTCGTTTTGTTCCCCCAAAACAAACCCTAAACCCCAAACCCTAAACCTTAAACCCTAAACCCTAAACACCCTAAAGTCCAACCTTACACCCCAAACCCTAAACCCTAATTAACCCCTAAACCTTAAACCCTAAACACCCTAAAGCCCAACCTTACACATTGGCTTCCTCCCAGATACCAGGGAGCCCTAAACCCTAAACCCTAAAACCTAAAAACCCTAAACCTTAAACCTAAAACCCGAAACCCTATACCCTAAAGCCTAAACACCCTAACCCCCAAGCGAAACCCCCGAAACCCTAAACCCGAAACACCCTAACTTCCAACCTTACACCCTAAGCCCTAAACCAAACCCTAAAGAATACTCCCGACGTAAAACCCTAAGCCCTGAACCCTTAACAACCTAAAGCCCAACCTTACACCCTAAACCCTAAACCCTAAAAAACACAAACCTAAACCTAACCCTCAACCCTAAAACCCTAAACCCTAAACCTAAAACCCTAAACCCTATACCCTGAACCCTAAAAGCCCTAACCCCCAACCCCTAAACCCTCCTAAACGTTTAAACCCCTAAACCCTACGTAAATCCAAAACACACGACCCTCAACCCGAAACCCCCCCAAAAAAACCCTAAACCCTAAACCTTGAACCCTAAACCCTAAACCCTGAACCCTAATTAAACCCTAAACCTTAAACCCTAAACACCCTGAGCCCAACCTTACACCCTAAACCCTAAATCCCTAAACCCTAAAAACCCTAAATCCTAATCCTAAACCCTGAACCCTGATTAAACCCTAAACCCTAAACCCTAAAAAACACAACCCTAATCCCTGAAACCCTAGACCCTAAACCCTAAATCCCCAAAACTCTAAAACCCCTAAACCCTAAACCTAAAACCCTATACCCTAAACCCTATAAACCCTAACCCCCAAACCCACCCCAAGACCCCTAAACCCTAAACCTAAAACCCACGACCCTAAACCCTAAGCCCCCCAAAACAAACCCTAACCCACGACCCTAAACCCTAAACCCTTCAAAACAAACCCTGACCCCTACCCCTGCCAAAACCCTAACCCCTAAACCCTAAACCCCTAAACCCTAAGCCCTAAACCCCAAACCCTGAAAAAGACGCAGATTACCCTTTTAAAAAAAAGACGCGGATAACCCTCTGTGGAATCCCAAAATGTGTGATGCCCTGCAGGAAAACCAGAGTAAAAAGACGCAGATAACCCAAAAAAACGGGAAAAAAAGAAACGCAGACAACCCAAAACCAAAAGACGCAGATAACCTTTAAAAAAAAGAAAGACCCGGATAACATCTGCACCCTGGCTGTGCCTGAAGCTATATGGGCTATCTTAGACCTTCGGGCCATCGGGGCTCTTTTGGTGGTCTGAGGCATGTTCCTGTTTCAGGTTTTTTGGGGGAGGCTCTGGATGAAGCCTCGAAGCACCAAGCCCGAAGCTTCCGAAACCCAGGTTTTCTACACCTTTCACCCTACCACCCGACATCCCAAACCCCAAACTCGGAAACTTCTAAACCCTAAACCCTAAGCACCCATGGCCCGAAAGCCCCGGGAGCATATTTGCAATGCCCAAAATCCGAAACCTCCAACCTCCCCAACTGCACCTTAGGCCTTACGCCCCGGAAATAGCCCTAAACTTGCCCTACCGCCTTCGGGCGTCGGCCCTGAACCATAAGCGTTCGGCCTTCTCGGCCCTACAACCCTAAAGCCTCTAAAACTGCAACTCCTAAGAAGCTTTCTACTACAAGGGGCTTGAATACATTGGATAGTTCTTTCAGGGTGATAGCAAAAGATTCCCCACAACCCTGCTCTAACAATACTACTCCCTTCAAGGAACATAAACAGACCCGTTCGACCCACTAAGGCTCGCAGTTAAACTCAAGGATTTGAGATCCGAGCTTCCTAGGTGCCCAGCCATTCGTATTTCCGCAGATCACCCATGTGGTTCGCGACGGCGTCATCGGCTTCCCAGTACTCGAGCAAGTGGCCTTTAGCTATGTCTTTAGGTCAACCGGAGTCCTTAACCGTGAGTCCCGAAACCCCGACCTAAACCCGAATGTGGCACTCTAGATTGGGATTTTCCCCCTTATACTAACAGGGATTATAGTACTATTCTAGTACTCATTATCATCCTTGTTAAGGACTGACTGTTAGTATAAGGGTGCACATCCCAAACTCTAGACTACGAGTCCTAAACCCGAACATCCGAAACCTCGACCTAGATTTGAACCTTGATTTCACCGAAAGACCAATACAGGAGCCAAAACCAGCATCTGAACATGAGGCTCTTACAGGGATTTTGAGGCGGGGGGGGCGGGGGGGGCGGGGGGGTGGGGTAGTATACTGAATAGGGATGATCGTATCTTGGTATCCCCTATTCTAATCCCTACTAAGGAGCTGCCAGCATCAGGGGAACATCCCAAGTAACATCCAACATCCCTACATGGGGTTGGGAAGCCCGAAGCTGCAAACATACACTCGTTGGGCAGAGGGCGAACAAGCGTGGCGCAGACCAGATGGTATGGTATTGTTGGCGCCGATGTTGCCTTGCACAGCCCAAAACCCTAAACCCGAGACCCCAAGACCCCAAACCCAAAACACCAAGATCCCCTAAACCCTAAACCCGAAACCCCTAAACCCCTAAACCCTATGAACCTCTTGTTGATGGGCCCCTACAGCAAGGCTTAAATGGCTTGGAGTATGGAGCACTCCTGGGAACTGAGCCCAGCTATGATCCGGAGGTGGGTTTGTAGAGGGTTGCAGAGTGGTTCCAGAGGTTTTTTTTTTTAATAAGGGTTTCGGAGCGGGTTTATACAGGTGTTAGAGCTTTCTTGTTCATAGATTGGGATGTTGTACCATCATCCCTATTAAGGACTGTTGGTTTAGGCGGGAACATCCCAATTAATACAGCTTAGTATTAGGGTTTAAGAATTGAACTTGCGGGCTTTATTCAGGGTTGAGCGTTTCAGGGTGAGTTGTAGGGTTTCAGGTGTAGGGTTTAGGGTTTTCCTTTAGGGTTTAAGGGTGGTTTCCAAGCCCTAAGCCCGAAACCCCCTAAGTTTGGGCCGAAGCTTGGACTCGAAGGTGGGCTTGTCGGCCTTCTTGCAGGCAGTTCAGACCGTCTTTCAGTGCCTTCTCTGAGAAGGGTAACTCCCTTTGTCGCTGAGGGTTTCGGGGGTTTAGGTTGGGATGTTCCCCCTTTTCTAACCTCGGCCTCAGCACGGGTTCAAGAAGGTGTCTAGGGTGTCTTAAGCTACCAACTCCAAGAGAGACTCGGAACCAAAAAGGCACCAGAAGCTTCGCTTCTTTGAGACCCGAAGCCCTGAACCCCAAACCCCAAACCTTGAGCCCTAAACCCTGAACCCTGAACCCTTGACCCCAGACCCGAAACCTCCCAAAGCCCGAAGCCTAAGCTCGAACCCCCCAGACCCCCAAAGCCCTGAACCCTAAACCCCCCCTGCCCAAACCCCGAAGTCGCAAACCGCCGTCTTGAAACCTGACCCGAACTTGGTAGCCCTGTGGTGCCCCTTCTTTTGCCTTTACTGTTGGTTCCAGAAGGCTCCCTTATAAAGTGCCCAACCCCAAAAAAAAACGTACCCTTATTGTGATCTGGTTACTGGGCTACCAAGCGAAACCCTGTACCCCGAACCCCGAAATCCCAAACCCAACACCCCAAAACCTTGCCTCGCACCTCTTCAAGACCCTGGAACCCCTACAAATCCGTTTGAGGTCCTGATACATGTAGACAAGCTTACCAACCCTAAATGCCTCATCAAGCCGTTAAAACCCGAAAGTCTAAACCCCCAAGTTGGGATGTTCCTTCCGCCTTATACTAGCAGTCCTTAATAGGGATTATTGTACCCCTGTAGTCCCGTTAGTATAAGGGGAGAACATCCCAACCCCAAAACCCTAAAGCCAAGGTTTCGAGAGGTGAAGGATCCGACGAACTTGCTCCACTCCGCGCTGGATCCCGAGGCTAAGCCAAGAGGAGCGCAGAAGGTTTTGGGATTGGAGTGTTGAGGCTTTTGTGTGTTTTGGTTTCGGGGTTTTGGGTTGTTTAGGCTTCTCTTTTAGCAGTTTTGTAAGATGTAGGTTTACAAGGGTGTTTTTTGTTAAGTGTTTCTGGCTCGAGTCTCAACTGATCCTAGACTCCAGACTCTACACACTAACGCCGACGATTTGGAGAAGGAGCTTCGGGTTGGGGGGGTTTAGGGTCTAGGGTTGGGGCCAAAAGCTGAGGATGTCTATTTGGCCGTGAGGGACTTGATGCTCTCTGGTGAATCTTTCGGCAACACCTTCGCTGGACCTGCTGCCTTCAACCAGTGGGGCCAGATCAATGGTATGCCCCCGCCTACATCCACCATCAAGGACAGTGAAACGCTGTCGGTACCTTGAAGGATCATGGGTACATCTTTGGGCCTAGAAGCAACGTAACCAGTATATTTGCACACAAACCGGTTTGGGACATCTATAGCTCTACTTGCAAGTAACCATCCGTGAGCCCCTGACTCCCTGGCAACCTTTCGAGCGTTCGGGTTCAGAGTTCAGGGTTCAGGGTTTAGGGTTTAGGGTTTAGGGTTTAGGCCTCGGAACTGCCTGCTAACCCCTAAACAACAACTAAGGTACTCTTCCCACCAGAGTATGCTGATGCTCCCTTCAATTACCCGTTACCAGCCGCCCGACCATGTCCGACAGACTGGCTCCTTGGGCTTTCTTGAGAAGGACATTTCATATGTTCCCTTACTGGGTGTTTCCCCCCCTTGTTCTTCGTAGGGAATGAGGGAATTGGGGCCCCTTATATATATATATATATGTATATATATATATATACATGGTCACCCCCCCCCCCCCCCAAGATCTACACCCTCATTGTCTACACTACTCTTCTGCTTGCTTCCACGCACTTGTGAACAAGTAGTGCACGCCGAAAACACTGTAAATACCGATAAAATCGTACTTGTCGAGTATTTTCCGTGACTTTTTTTACGTAACACATCATGCATGCAAAATGTCTATACATCTGCAACCGAATTTCGGTTTAAGATTATGTGACCTTCTATACTCCGAAAGCCAAAAAACCTGGAAGGTATAGCAGTTTTGCTCTTATCACCTCGAGAACTCTTTTTTTGTGTGTTGTTTTTACTGTTGTCTTCGTAAACAAATACGTGCTGAGCTGCACGTGTCAACACTGGGTCTGACGGGGCTTCTTTCAGGATTCCCAGGAAAGGGTCTCTTTCTCTCATACAACAAGAACAGCCAATAGTAGGATAATTCCTACCACTAACCATAACAATGTTATCAGCCAACTGTTATAGTGAGTGAGTGAGTGGACGGCCTGGGGTGCACTCCGGCCAACGGAAACGTTCCCTCCCGCCATCTCTTCCCCCCTCTGCTTGCGTCATTGGGGAGATCCGGCAAGAGTTCGGCTCCGAGCCCCTCAATCCGAGCTGGGAAAAACGCCACCCGAACCTCCATGGGCCCGCCCCCCCAAGCCGGGCGGCTTGGGTTGGATTTGGGCACTTAGGCAAGACAGCCCACTTCACAGGAACAGAAACTCTTCCCTTGCGATCCCTCACAAAGGTACTAAGCTGGGGGCATTGGCTCGGAGACAGGGCTTGGGGTGCGGGGTGGTCGTACCAAACACGCACACACGCGCCGGCAGCAAGACTAAGGGAAAAAGCAAGTTCAGCTAATCCCCTTTTGGCTGCACAAACTCCAACAGTATCCCCTTGGCATGCAGGGCAATGCCTGCAACTCAAGGCACCGCCCCCGACCACAAGGGGGGGCCTACTGTTGTAGTAATCATTGGTTCCGTAGTAAAATATGTCCGCTGCGTTTCGGGAATAGATATTCTATGAGTGAACAAAACTAGGATAGTGCACTCGGCCTCTTTCGTATAGTATTGTTCAATATTTGCCTAGTACAGGCACTATGCATCTGAAAAAGCACAGTATTTCCCTAGGTTTTGGGCACGCACTATTTCTCCACAAGAGAAACACAAAATCATACAAACCAAAAACCCACAAACCAAAAAAACTAACAGAACCAAAATAACCATTTTTCTGAGACTCTTGGAAACCAAAAAAAACCCCAAAAACCAAAAAACCCAAACCAAAAAAAAAACAAAAGCAAAAACAACCAAAATAACCTGTAATCCGAGACTTTTGGACAAAGGGAATCATCACCCCGTGTCGTCAAGAGTTCGAAAATAATAGGTTTTTTTTTGTTTTGGTTTTTTGGTTTGGGTTGTTTTGGTTTCACCTGTCCAAGAGTCTCAGAATAATGGTTTCTTGTTTTTTTTTGGTTTTGTTTTTTTTTGGTTTGGGCTTTTTAGCATCCTGATTTTGGCGTTTTTGACCTTTTTTGGGTTCTGGAAACCTGTAAACGTAGATCTTGGGGGGGTGGCGAGCTATATATATATATATATATATATGCTCCCACCCCCCTACGACAGACCCCGGAAGCGAAACAAAGGTATTAATAATAATCATAATATTAATAATAATATTCGTAATGTCATGCATTTATTGAGTGCTTTCACGCTCGCTTTCCTAATTAAAAAGAAGAGAATAAAGAAACGAAAAAGATAAAGGAAAAAGAGAAAACAATAAACAATCGAATTATAATTGTGGGCCAAAAGAAATACAATTAATCAGAATACGAAATAAACTTGGAAATGATAATAAAGCATAAGAAATATATAATAAAGCATGCAGATAAGGAAAATATTGCAAGGAAAAACCAAGGACAAGGTGTTCACAGGATTTAACCAATAAAGTTATAGCAGTTACAATCATATTTTCCATCGCTTCTTCGTTCCCACCTCTTAATTGTATTCTCGCTTCACTACGTTCATTGAAATACAAAATAAAATGTGCTCACTTCCCTGTGCTTACCTTCCGGAATAATATTAATACTAATAGAACTTAAGGAATGGAAGTCATGATGTCAAGATACTGATGAAAGAGCGCTCAATCTCCAGTGTTATTCTCTCCCTTATAAAACCGCACGCATATTATAATTAAGGTGTGAACGCAGCAAACCAGAAAATAAGAAGATAATAATGTAATGTCAAGATACGACCATAAGATAGAAAGTTGTCTACAGGTAATTGACCACCTATCCAAATAAAGGAAAAAAGAGGAAGAAACCAAAAGCACAGATAAACGCCATTAAATCTACTGGACGTCTTAATTCTAAAATAGAATGACATTGAAAGACTTCTCATAAAGTAAAATAGGATGAAGATAGAAGTAAATAAGATAATGAATCCTGCATTTTTATTTGGTACAGCTTTTAACATAGCATATTGGCATAAGAAATACCATTCAGGTACTATATGTAAAGGAGTAAGTAATCCACATGCTTCGAATGCATTATCTGGATGCGAGAAAGAAGACGAGCCGAAATGAATTTAAAGAAGATATACATAGCGAATTAATATCTTTCCATAGAAATCTTTACTAATAATGAAAGGAAAATGATATTTTATTATTAGTGGAATTCCTTAAAGGATTATTAGAAGATAGAAAATGTAGCTTAACAATATGAAAACGAAGAAAAGCACAAAGAATAAATGGAAATAGAAAAAGAAGGACAAAGAACCTCTTTAATGTTGGATTGTACATATAATGTCCTCCACAAAGCCATTCAATTAAAGATGGAAATGGAGATAATAAATTTGTAATTACTGTAACTCCTCATAAACTCATTTGTCCTAAAGGTAAAACATAACCCATAAATGCGGCTCCCATATCCAAAAATCCGAACCTTGGGGTGGATATTTTGGACTTTTGGAATTTCGGAAACTCGATCGGGAGCTCGATTCTTGGATTTGGGGCTCCCGCTCGAGTTTCCAAAAATCCAAACCAAAAGTCCAAAGTATCCACCCCAAGGTTTGGATTTTTGGAAACTCGAGCGGGAACGCCAAAATCCAAAAATGGAGCTCCCGGTCGAGTTTCCGAAATTCCAAAAATCCAAGATATACACCCCAAGGTTTGGATTTTTGGAGAATCGAGCGGGAACTCCAAAATCCAAAAATCGAGCTCCCGCTCGAGTTTCCGAAATTCCAAAAATCCAAAAACTCCACCCCAAGGTTTGGGTTTTTGGAAACTCGAACGGGAGCTCGAATTTTGGATTTTGGGGCTCCCGCTCGAGTTTCCAAAAATCCGAAACTTTGGATTTTTGGAAACTCGAGGAATTTGGGATTGTGGGTCTCCCGCCCCCTTCCCCTGGACAGACAGGCTCCCGCTCGAGTTTCCAAAAATCCGAAACTTGGGTTGGCATTTTTGGATTTTTGGAAACTCGAACGGGAGCTCGATTTTCGGATTTTGAGGCCCCCGCTCGAGTTTCCAAAAATCCGAAACTTGGGTTGGGTTTTTTGGATTTTTGGAAACTGGAAACTCGAGGAATTTTGGAGTTTTGGTCTTCCGCCCCCTTCCTGGACAGACTGGAAATACAATTCCGGGGTCTGTCGTAGGGGGGGGGGGGGGGGGGGGGTGACCATATATATATATATATTTATATTTACATTTGTTTATTTGTATTTATATTTATATGTATATTTGTATTTATATATATATACACACATAAATATATACATATATATATGTTTATACTTATATTTCTGTTTGTATTTATATATATATATATATCCCTTGAAGGGATCGAGAAGCTTCTTGGGTGGGTCTAGCCGCTTAAAGTGGGTTGGGGTTGCGAGGTTTTTTTCATAAAGTTCGCGTTTAGAGGGTTTAGGGTCGGAGGTGTTTCTGGGTTCCTTTCTTACTACCCAAACCCATGAACCCCCCTTGAAACCTACCTCATAAAGTCCCAATGAGGGCTTAGGGTTAGGGTTTAGGGGAGTTTCGGAAAGCAGGAGCGCCGTATCAGGCAGTCCCGATGACAAGAACCTTCGCGCAGCCGTATTGCAAAAGTGCCAATTAAGCCCTTGTATAGCTTTAGCTCGCCCCCATATAAGCCTGCACCCTTCAATTTCAAAGAACCTTCTATAAACACCCTTCAAGCATAAAGGAGCCCCAAGTAGGCACCTTTCAGGTACAAGGTTTGGAAGTCGACCAATGAAAGCTGCCTCCTCTGTGAAGCTGGCGCGCGCCCGTGCCCGGCAAATAGCCAGCGCAGCGATCCCGCTTTCGCCTGCAGCTGTCGCCGCGGTTTCTACGAAGCTCGTTCGGAGTTGGGCTTTTGACTCTTAGAACCTACCAATTTGCTTAAGAACCCCAAAAAACCAACAACATTCTTCCTTATAAGGGCAATCAAAACGCCAGCGATGTGCCGAGGAGAGGTTGGCTTCTGAATGTCTGGAGTGCCCCAGCGGGGTCATCTGCGAGGCACCCCTTTGTTTGAGGGGGGGGCTTACGGCATTGGGATGTTTAATGCGGGGTTCTTTGTAGGGCCATTGTAGGGTTTGGGAATTCCCCTGTCACCCCCTCAAGACGCGAGTATTGAAGCTTCGGGGTTTTGATTCAGGAGGTTGGGTCGAAACCCTCAACTGCTGATTCGGAAGTACACTGTTTGGAGCTTCGGAAGATAGGTATAGATTGGGATGTTCCCCCTTCCGCTAACAGTCCTTCATCGGGATTATCGTAGGGCTACTATCATCCCTGTTAGGGGCTGTTAGTACGAGGGGGGACATCCCAACAGATAGGTATAGAGCAGAAACACTAGGCTTCTAGGGATGACCCTATGCCCTAAGCCTCGAAGTTTGACCCGAATCCACGGCCTTCCAAACCTTCGACCTTGGGTTTAGGGTTTAGGGTTTAGGGTTTAGGGTTTAGGGTCCCGGGTTTAGGGTTTAGGGTTTAGGGCTTAGGGCTTAGGGCTTAGGGCTTAGGGTTTGGGACGCTCCCCCTTTCTTCTAGCAGTCCTTCAAAGAGATTTTAGTACCCCCCCTGTTATCCTTCCTTTTAAGGACTGTTAGAAAAAGGGGCAGCATCCCAATCTGTAAGCCCTAAACTCTAGACCTTAATCCCAAAGTCCAAACGCCAAGGTCTGAGCTCTCTAAACGCAAGACGCTCAGCCCGAACCCAAAATCCTAAGCTCTAAACCTTCATATTTGCAGTGCTTGAAGAAGAAACTATCAACCTTCTACAAATGCACTACAAAGACTTGGGGCCTACGGCGTAGTTCGGTGGGCAAGTTGGGCGCCCTTGCCTGCGAAGGGGCCCCAACATGGAACCTTAATACTGGGATCAATAGAAGGCCCCCTGACACGGGTGCATCTATATCCCCCTTGGGAATTTGAAAGTTTCCTGTTTTTGTTCATATAAAACCCAAGAGTATATTAAAAAGTATTCTTCTTGTTAAGGTTCTAAGGGGAGTATAGGCATGTCAGCAGCCACAAGCTCCCCAACCCTCAACCCCGTAAACCCCAAACGTCGAAACCCTTAGAATCCTAAATGTTCAACCCTTTAACCCTTACAATACTAAACCATAAGCCCTACACCCTTAGAAGCCTCAACCCTAAGAACCTAGAACCCCAAAAACCTAAAGCCCTAACCCCTTAGAATCCCAAAAAAACCCTCAGAACCAATTGACGGAACCCTAAACCCTAAGAACCCTAACCCCTAAGAATCCTAAAGCCTCAAAGCCATTTGAACCTAAGAGTCCAGAGCCTTCAGAACCATTTGAAGGAACCCCAAAAAACCCTAAGAACCCTAACCCCTAAGAATCCTCAAACCCTCAAAAACCATTCGAAGGAGAGCCTAAACCCTCACCCCTTAGAATCCTCAAACCCTCAAAACCATTTGAAGGAGAGTGGCTCCTAATCCTCAAGCCCTCCCTAAACCCTAAACCCTAAACCCTAAACCCTAAACCCTAAACCCTAAACCCTAAACCCTAAACCCTAAACCCTAAACCCTAAACCCCCCATTTCAAGGAGGGTGGCTCCGAGCTCGCGAGCTTAAACCTCTCCCAAGGCCGGTTTGGGGGTTAGGGTTTAGGGTTTAGGGTTTAGGGTTTAGGGTTTAGGGTTTAGGGTTTAGGGTTCTTCTTCTGCAGTCGGGATTCTTTACTTGGAGGTTCATGGTACCCGTGAACCAATAGTAGCTGTACTTATAACCCAGGGTTTAGGGTTTAGGGATTAGGGTTTAGGGTTTAGGGTTTAGGGTTTTCAGGGTTTTCAGGGTTTAGGGGTACTTGTTCACTAATGACTGTACTTGTAACCCACTTCTGAGGTCCTGAAGTGCCCCAATATGGGTATAAGTACAGTCATCATTACCATGAACTGGGTGCTTGTGACTATTTTTTTGAACAAGTTCACGGCTTTCGGGGCTTGAAGGTTTAAGACTTCACGACTTCAGATGTTGGAGGTTTTGGGGCATGGGGTTGAGGCTTTCCCCCTAAACCCTAAACCCTAAACCCTAAACCCTAAACCCTAAACCCTCTGAAGCAAGTTCGGCACTCGGGGTGCCAAGTTAAAGAGCATCAGATCGAAGGTCTCAGCTACCCTGGGACCGAAGTAGAGAGGGAACAGCCAGAAAACGAGAGTGAAGATGATGGAGGCGAGAAACCCTAAACCCTAAACCCTAAACCCTAAACCACGATGATGACGATGAGGAGGAGGAGGAAGAGGAGGAGGATGGTGATGGTGATGGAGTTGCTGATGATGATGGTGGCGATTGAGCGCTCTGAAGCCGGAGGACGAGATGATGCTTCTTGTGGTAGGAAAGAAGGAGAGGAGTAAGGTTCGGATGATCCTGCGACCTTTCGAACTCTAAACCTCCGAAATGCTAGACTTCAATGAGCCCAAACCTTAAACCGCAAACCCTAGATCGATACATCCTAACCCGTGAGCACCTTAGGCTACTGGCGGCTTGCGCGGGATGTCACTGACGTCTATGCGTGCAGCACTGAAGATGCCTGTCTCTCGAATGCGGTTCGAGCGGTTTGGAGTCTAACTGCTGGAGCATCATCACCATCATCATTATCACCATCACCATCACCCTCACCCCCACCCATCATCATGAACATACCATGATAGATGTGACTAGGTCCTGGTGCTACATGTCACAACGCAATCGTGGAGCATCACAAGACTTTGACCCCGCAAGGCTTAGATGCCTATCAATTGAGTATCAGTGTTTACCAGCACCGCCAGCACCGCCAGGACAACCAGCATCATCAGCAGCACCACCAGCACCACCAGCAAAAGCAGCAGGTACCCCAGCAGCAGCACCAGCAGCATCGCGATCGCCATCATCGCCATCGTTTTCCTTGATCCTTCTGATGCTGAGATCACTTTGATGGTCCAAGGCCTCATCATCTCGACAATCGCATCACAACTCCCATCACAACTCAGGTCTCGGTGGTACCGCCGTCGGGGACGAGGGCTGTGCGGAGGGCCATGAGGGTCCCAGATGCGAGAGCTGCTCCGACATGTTCTTCCGTGACCTTGGGCCCACATTTGCTGTTTCGGGTTGGGTTTAGGGTTTAGGGTTTAGGGTTTAGGGTTTAGGGTTTACGGTTTACGGTTTACGGTTTACGGTTTACGGTTTGGGGTGGGAGGCTCTTGCTTGGGAAGCTACAACAGGGGGGTCGTATCAGCTCTGAGGAGTAGCAGAGTCTTATATGGGTGTACAAGAGCTTCATGAGGGTTTTGCAGGGCTTTAAGGAAGCTCAAGGGGCTATATTTGGGGAAGCATCGTGCCCCTGGTATGGCAAACCAAGGGCCCGTTCCTGACAGTCACTTAACATAGTCGCTGACCTTTTGCATGCTCCATGGTGCCTCTGCACCATTAAACACCAAGGAATGCAACGCAGTGCAAGGGCCCTAGAAAGCCCCAAGCCCCTTCAGACGGCCCTTCATCAGCTCCGAAACTCACCGCAAAAGTCGGCAGATGCCAACCCCCAGACCCTAAACTCCAACACCCAAAGTACCAAACCCTGAAAAACCCTAAAGCCGCAAGACGCAAAACCCCCAAACCCGAAACTTTGGGACCCGAAGCTATGGCCCGAATCCCTAAACCCCTAAAACCCTTAGACCGTGACCCCTAAACCCCCAAACAGCGAATATTTGGTAAGGAGAAAATACGAAAAAGAATATGCACTAAAAGGCGTTTTAAATGAATTGTTGATTATGCAATCAACAGTCCCCGACAAAAGGGGTCTTGAAAGCGCTGAATGATTCCCCCTTAATTTAATGGTATTATTATTGGGCTAGAAAACATACCAAATGGGGGACCTTTCCCCCCTTTCTTCTTTCCACATGCACGTCATTTCCGAATTTGAAAATTTAGAATGTGAAGTTCCTTAATGCGGCTTTTACAAAACAACACAAAAAACAAAAAAGAGAGGCTTGAAAATAGCCCCGAAACCCATCAACGCCCAAGGAGCCGGACACCGGCCGATGCCGAGCGTGCTCCTCTGCGCCGGTGTTTCTGGGCCCGGTTCCTCGGAGGCTCTGGGGCCCTTGGGGAAGTTCCTTTAGGGGTTTAGGGTTTAGGGTTCCTTAAAGGGGCGCCATAAAAACGGTTCTACGGTGGTTTCGGGTCATGAGCTTCAGGTCCTTCTTTTGGGGAGGGTGTGGAGGAGTTCCTGGCTGTATGTGTGTCGAGAACTTGGTTGTTGTCAGTTGATTTTTGGGGGGAATTTGGGGGATTTAGGCTGGCAAAGGTTTATCGGTGGCCTGGCAAGCAAGGTTCAGTTGCTGGCGCTGATGTTGGTCGTGCTGCTCTGCATCTTCATCTGCTTGCGCCGGAAGATCCGGAATGTCCTCGACGCTGCGCCAAGACCAGGGGTTCTTTCATTCCAAAGGTTTCGTTTGAGGATTCCGGGTGTTCGAAAGGGGTCAAGAAAAAGCGGTGGCGACGTGGTACTCGTCTGAAACCAGCGGTCCCCTACAAAGGGGTCCTTAGAGAAGGGACCCTTGAATCCCGGGCCTGTAATGGTTGAGGGTTTAGGGTTGGGATGTGGCGAATGTTCCCCCTTATACAAGCAGGCCCTAATAGTGATTCTAATAGAAAATACTATAATCCCTGTTAAGAAGTGTTTGTATAAGGGGGAACATCCCAAGTGTAGGGTTTAGGGCTTTAGGGTTTAGGGTCTCAGAATGTTCTTTAGCCATCTTTGGGGGGCGCCCCAAAGCCGTGCAAGCCCGACCCGACTTCCCCGAGCCCCCAAAAGGCTGAAGCCCCGAAACCCTAGCCCTAAACCCCAAACCCCAAAAAGCCCCTAAGCCCTAAGTGTCGGAGCCGCCCCAACCCGCCCTCTTATGTAGGGTATGGCCGGCAGGTGTTCCCACAAGTATTTTCGAGGCTCATAAGAGGAAGTGCCACGTGTCGGAAGCGGTACATGCAGAAGCCCTTACGAAAACCTTGCGAGATCTGAAGAACCCAGGCGCATGCCACTCTCAATGGCAAAACAAAGTTGAAGGAGGCGACTCGTACTGAAGATGGGGATGTACGGTCGGTGCCTGTGTGGCTGGAGTCTTCCACACAGCATCCTATCGTTTTCAATCCTGCACCTGGATATGAGGTTTGTCGGTTGCGGGAGGTTGTGCCTTTGGCGTTTCGGGAAAAATCTGCGACCCCAGTATGATCTTGAGTTTGCCTAGGGCGGAGAAGCTCATCTCTTTAGGAGTCCAGGCTACAGGGTGCCCAGAGACTCCAAACCCTGAACCCTAAACCCGAAACAACCCCAGAAGACCTAAAGCCGTTGATTGACCCATGCAACACCCCATAAAACCCTTTAACAGCACGTGGTAACAAGCTCACCCAAAGCAGACTACCTATACAACTTGCAGATACCCTATAAAGTTCTATGAAAATGCAGAGTCAACAAAGACAAGCCTCGCGAAAAAAAAACATGCAAAATCCTAAGTCCCCGCCACGTCAGGGCTTTATGTTAGGATTCGAGAAGGGTCATGGGTTTCGGATCTAGGGCTCCGTTCATGAAGGGCCAGTTTTTCCGCAATGGCTCTGCAATGTAACAGGGGTCCTCTATATGGGATGATGGATTCTGGCCTTGATCTTGCTTTCGCCGTGTTTTTGTTTGGGACATGGGGGGTCTGCTGAATAAAGGGGCCCTTTACGAGTTCTTGAAGGGCTTACGGTTTTGGGTTTAGGGTTTAGGCTAATCAAAGTCCTTTAACGAATGGTGGATGCTCTCAGCTGTTTCTTCTCAAAGTGTCGGGTTTAGGGCTTTAGGGTTTGAGGCTTTGAGTGTGTTCAAGATCTTGGGTTTAGGCTCGGGGGCTGATTGAAAAATCATCCTGAATTTTCCGAGTCTTTGCTGGCAAGACGAGAACAATCTCAACCAGTGGTGCATTTTCAAAACAACACATCTACCCGAGCAGGTGTTTTTTCACTAGGATGCAGGTCCCGGGTGATTTTTGGCCTCGCGCACCAAACCCCCGACTCAGGCAAGTTTCCGCACGAAAGCCCCAAACCCGTAAACAACCTCCCCTGTACCAAGCCCCTAAACCCCAAACCCCCAAAAGCCTCCTAGACCCTCGCAAAGGTGAAGACGAAGATTAAGATCGCCGTGTCGCTCTTCCAGGCCGTCTGAGGGCTTAGGGCTTTGAGGGTTTTTCAGGGTTTCAGGGTTTCAGGGTTTAGGGTTTAGGGCTTCACGGTTTTGAGGGTTTATCAAGACCTTAGGGGTTACTTGGGGGTTGTTTAGATACCCCTCAAGTTTAGGGTTGCGCGCTTAGGGTTAAGGGTTTAGAGGAGGTTCTTGAAACTAGGCCACCCCCCCCCCCCCCCGAGTCCTAAACATACCCACAAAGATTTCGCATCCCCTACTCCCCGCCTCCAATTGCTTAAACAATGCCTGGCTACGACTTCCTCAAGGTCACACGACCCGGGACCCCAAGAAACCTGCAATTTATGGTTCCCGTTTACCGGCAAACCCTAAACCGTAAGCCCTGAACCCTAAACCTCAAACAGTCTTTGGAGTTTAGGAACACTATCTCCAAGCATAGACCCTCAGCTCCCCCCCCCCCCCCCCCCCCCGAACAGGATCATGATTGTCATAAAGCTTGAATTCTAACTCCGGTATAAACCCACTCTACGAAGCCTGCCCCTGAACCCTCAAACGCAGAACCCTAAACCCTAAAAAACCCCTGCGGATAAACAAACAAAGGCTCAGCCCTGAAGGTCATGAAAACCTAAACCCTCCCACCCAAAAAACCCTCAACCCAAGAGACCTAAATGCCCCCACAAGGTCATGAACATGGTCCCTGGGGTCTTGCCCTTCATCGAATGGCCCTCAATCTTCCTCTCCTTCCTCAATGTCCTGGGCATCTTCAACCTGTCCATCTTCCAGGCTCTTCGGGTTTAGGGTTTAGGGTTTAGGGTTTAGGGTTTAGGGTTTAGGGTCTTAAAGGTTTAGGGTCTTAAGGGTCCGGGTTTGGGGGGTTGAGGGTTGAGGACTTAGCATGGTATGATGATGGGTATGCTACTGCCAAGGAGCTGTGAGAACAACACATGCCACGAGTAGCTATATAAGAGCAGCATATATTGTCCAGTTAGGCTAGTTAGTGTTGTCCGTACTGTCCATGCATGCTGTTCTTGATGCTTCTCTCATGCAGGGGGGCGTTCTGAGGGGTCGAGAGTCGGGTTTAGAGAGCTTGACATGGCTTTTCCGATCGCAGATTCAGGGAGTTTGGGGCTCTGCGAGCTCCGGGCTTGTTGCTTTTTTAAGTCTTGCTTCTCAGGGACGCGCGTGGCCTCCAGCTGCAAGCCGCGCCCCCCCAAAACACGAAAAAATCCAGAGCACGATATCATCCCCACAGGCTCGGACTCAAGTGGGTGCCCTCTGGGTTCACCCGGCTCCGACGCCGAAATCCGGAGACACCTTCAGAAGCCCAAACGCGCGCGAAGAACCCGAAGTCGGGCTCAGGGCTTGGAATTGATGTCTAAACCCGGAGCCCTGAGCCCCTGAACCTCTTGACACCCCTAAATACCAGCGCCCCCCCCCCACACCTACATCTCCCTGCCTTTCTGGGAAAAGGTTTTACACGCAGATTGCATCCATCCGAACACCTTCTATGATCGGTCTCCTGGCTGTTGAAAGGGGCTGAGCCGGTGAGCGATTATCGTTCAGGGTTTGGCTTCAAGGTGTTGGGTTTGGGGTCCACTATGGTTTCAGATGAGGGTTTTTGTCAGGATGTTCGTCCTCCGAAACCCTCCTCAAGTCAGAACCCTGAGTTCCGCATCCCACATCAACATGGCAACTTCCCCGAAACCCGGAAACTTCAAACTGCAACCCGTAAACCCTATACCCCCAAAGCCCTCAGCCGTAAACCCTACACTGCCAGCCTCCTGAAGCCTGCACCTGAGCCGGCAAAAAGCCTCCTTGCACCACCCTAACAAATCCCTTTCAAATGCCAGAGGTGTTCCTGAGGAATCATGTTTCATCTTTCTTCATATGTACACCCAAGGGCTTGTGAGCAAAATGTTGTTCATACGGATCAAAGTTTGTAGCATCATATAGGGCTAAAGTGTTTTATAGAACTAGGGGGTTGGGTTCTGAAATACTATTCGGAGGGGTCTCTTATCCTCCTAAACTCCCATGCCATCGCCTAGATGTCTGTCACATGCAACCTCAAACCTTACACCCTAAATCCTGACACTTGAACCTCCAATCATAAACCCTAATCGAACCCAAAGCCTAAAGCTTAAACCTGCAGCAAGACCCTAAACCCTAAACCCTAAACCCTAAACCCTAAACCCTAAACCCTAAACCCTAAACCCCAAGGGTTCAACTGTCGCAGACCAGAAGAGGCTCCTGGTGCACACCCTGCTGCCGATGATCGTGTGGGCTGTCCTCGGCCTGTCTTGCGGCATCCACACACTCCAGCAAAAGGCGCTTTCGGGTTTAGGGTTTAGGGTTTAGGGTTTAGGGTTTAGGGTTTAGGGTTTAGGGTTTAGGGTTTAGGGCTCGCAGGGGCTGAGGGGCGATTCGGGAGCTTTGTGGGTGGCCCAGAATCCTGTCCTAATTTCGGTCTGGGGGTTTACGAATATAGGGGGTGGCCCCTAACAGAGACCCCAAAAGAGTCGGATCCCTTCTGGTACGGACCCCCCCAAGAAGGTACCTCTAATTTCGTGAACCCGCATCCGTATTGTAGGCCTGTAGATTGTAGAACCTCAGCCCCCACCAAAGGCGTGCTGCCTCGAACCTTCCAGTCCCTTTGGACTGCAGCAGTTCACGTGCAACGATGCTAGAATAGGATACTGCATAATTAGCAACACGTCCTGTGCGTTTCTCTATTATGCTTTTGTATAGCAGGACCCCAAGCTCTTTTCAGATCATTTAAGGCCACTTTGCTACACAACCCTACCCAGAGACTCCAAAACCCTTGACTGACTAAGGAGCACACCTCCCTTGCAGAGGGTTTCATGCCATGATTTACGGTACGTATTTGTCTTGATTCTGGTGGTTTTTTGGGCGTTTGGACCATCCCTTGATCGAAGGATCACGGCCATGCTGCGCCCGCACGACACAGCTTTCTCCTCAAATCCTGTACATCAGGAAGTCATGGAACACCCTCGTACACGGTTGACGGCAAACCCAAGCGTTGCTTACACCTTCAAGCCCCAGTTCCGCAACACCAAACCCTGAGCCGTAAACCCAACCTCTACAGTCCGCGTTAATCGAACTTCGAAAAAACCTAAACCCTAAACCCTGAAGCCCAAACCCTCCCGTGGAAGGCAGAGGATCGGGGAGAGACCGTCTCAGGATATATCGGTGCTGCCCTGCTTGTGGCATACCTTTCCCTGCCGGTCACGTCGAGCCTAAATGGATTTTAAGGTCCAAGGGCTTTGGATTTGGGGGTTTAGGGTTCATGGTCCTGGGTTCGCGCGGATATAACTTGATCATGTCCTAAAAGGAGAGTTTAGGGGTTGAGCATTTGGGAATTCAGGGGTTGGGCTAGGGGCTTAGGGATGTAATCGTCTTACCGAAAGTCTAGGGGACAAAGATCAGCCCGTGCACTACGAAGCCTGAGCCCTGCATGTGAAAAAGGCGCCTCAGACCTCAACTCTGTAAAGTCCTACAGAACTTACAGAACCCGTATGAAACGCGCTAACCACTTCTGGAACTCTATACAAAGCCACTATGGCACTCTCTACAAAGACCAAAGGACCAACGAAACATAGCTCCAAAGTCGAAACTCCCTTGGCCCTAAACACTGAACGTTCGCTAAACCCTAAACAAGGAACACTATATTTGACACCTTCAAATGCGAAGCATTTGATGCAGGCTGGGCCGGGCGGTGGGTTGTTTGGGCTCAAGATTTTAGGGCAATCTTTAATTTCAGTCTACAGCAAGAATGAAATGGGTATGGGCGATATGGGCATTGTATTAGGCCAATTTATGGGCAGCATTCATAGTGCCACTATCTTTAGTTGTGACGGACAATGATCGTTAGTTTTCTGTACTCTGACTCTTCTTCTGCTTCCAGGGTTTCGGGTCAACAGAACCCTTAAGGAGTAGTACTGCAAACTCTACACCCATCGACCTTAAAGACGCTTCGCATTCAGGGCTACAAGCGCTCAGGGCTTAGTGCGTCACCTTACAGCTCTGGCCTTTAGCTTGAGTATTATCGGTGCAGGATTTACGGTCAACGCAATTAGGGCTTGGGCCACAAATGCTCCCAAGTCCCAATTCGCATATGAGACGTCCCCTAACCTCGGCACCCAAAGCATCCGAGGCGCTGAAACCCTCCACTTGTGGGGACATACAGGAAACCGTGGCAAGGCGCCTTACAGGCGTAGGTTCCACAGTGTGCAATTAGAGCTTAGGTTGTTGTATTAGAACGATTAACGGAACCTTGAATCCTAAACCCCGAAACCCAACCCCCTGAAACGCCATAAACCCCTTAAGCCCGAACCCCCAAAGCCCAACACCTCTAAATCCCAACACCGCTCAACCTTCCGAGCACTAAACTTTGGAGTTTTGGAGAGAGAGAGAGAGAGAGAGAGAGAGAGAGAGAGATTTGGGGAAGGCGCTGGGAATCGTCGGAACTTCCTGGCCTCAGATCTTCGGCTCGACTGCGACACGGAGCTCCGGGCTTTTTTAGGGGGAGGGGGGGGGGTGCGGCGGCGGTGTGGAGGGTTTCTAGGGGTGTTAGAAAGGCTTGTTGTCGGGATTTGTAGCTTATTTTAAACGAGAGTGTTGTGGGGAGGGGAGGGGCGGGGGGTTTAGGGGTTTAGTCGCGTTTTGAGGGGTTTGGTTGGCTCCACCCTCAGCCTCAAAACGAGTCCAGTACACTCTTTTGGGTTGGAGCATTCTGCTGGATGAAGGACACCCATCTCAATTTCCAGATTTATGCTGGCGCGACTCGGCAATGTGTTGGGGGATCTTCCAGCTTCAGGTACCCTCTTCCCAAAATCGTCAAAACCGTCAAAACAACGTTGAATCACAAACCATGGGCTGAGTAATTAAGTATCCTCTGGTCTTGGTACGAGCGCGCTATGAGTCAGTTACGATTATAAGGAATTGGGTCGTCCCACAACTTCTTCCTGTGATGTGCTCGTCCTTCGTTCTTGCAGTCTGGCCTGTTGCCTTCTGACGCAGAGATTTTTACTATGGCATTCTGATGGCTGTAACGCGAACTTTGTCGTTCCGCAAGTACTGCCGCGCACAAAGTCAAATCTTCCATTTCCCCTAAGCCCTAAACCCCAACACCTGTGTGCCTCGCCTGGCTTGTCCGAGCGTTTTTCGATTACACCCTTCAACTTAAATCCCACACGCTCAACGCGAAAAACCCTTAAGCACTAGGCTGCGCTTACCCAGCTGGCCTGAACCTCGGGCTGGGCCCATGACTTGCAAATCCTTGGGTTGGGGGTTTGGGGTTTTGGGGTTAGGGTTTTGGGGTGTAGGGTTTGGGGGTTTAGGCAGCATACTTTTTTGGGGGCTTGAGATCTTACGGCCAGCGAGGTCATGGCTCTTGTGTACCCGATTGGCATTCCCATTTGGATGGCTGCCAGTCTGTACCGACACAGAGGCACGACTCCCTGGACCCAGAAGCGGCAGCCCAAACTTTAAACCCCAAGCCCTACGCCCCAGCGTTCTGCACTTTGTACGCTGAATCGCAAGCCCGAAACCCTGTGCCCTTGAACTATACCTTGTAGGGCATGCCTGCTGCACTCTGAGAAGTTCAGCAATGGCAAGAGTTTTGCTGGACATAGGTACATGGTGCTCCAGGGTGTAGGGTCTGGGTTTAGGCGCTGGATTCCAGGCTTTCGGGCTTTAGACTGGGGACTGTGCACTCGCTGGTTTCTGAACGCATTGGACGCATGGGGTGGGCACCCCCGCCAAGACTGAAACCCATCTGCGCAGAACCTCTCAAGGACCCAAAGCACAGAAAGCCTAAATGCAAAAACGGGGTGTGGTGTTGATCTCAACAAACTGCAAGCCCGGATGCATCGTGTGACGGACAAGGCCTGTTTTTTGCGACTCATCTTTCTTCCGACGAAGTAACCCCCAAACCCGTATTCGGTTACAAGACCCCCGACTCACAACATCCTCAGAATCGCGAAAGCCCTGCCTAAACCCTGAAGGCCCTGAACCCTAAACCCTCACCCCAAGCCCCAAGCCCCAAGCGACCATCAGGGGGCATCGCTCCTCCGGTGAACTTCTACGAGATGTCCCGGGCTCAAGCAGAATGGGAGGAGCTGTCCGCTGGAATGAGCTCCCCGTCTTCTATGAGTCTGGTTTTATGGTTTAGGGTTTAAAAGCTTGGGTTTAGGGTTACGTTTGTTTTCTTTTCAGCTTGGTGCTTGGGCAAAAAAAACTGGCTCCTAGTCCTCGGAATGTCGTGTGTAGTTTAGTTGCTTTGTTGTTCTTTCGGGGGTGGGTTGCGGATCTTTGGTTTCGGGTTTGTTGGGATCTGCGGTTTTGGCTTGCGGGTTCGGGATCACAATATGAATGGGAGTGAGGATCCCCAACCACAACCCTCTACTCATGCTCCCAGAACCATGCAGGGCGCGCGTTGCGGCGTGTCGGGGTTCACCTTCACTTTGTGACCTGCGTCCGGATAAAGGTCCAGAGTTTCGGGTTTTGGGCTGTATTGTTCATTCACGCACCAGGTAGGAATCAGGAACATAACCATATATACGCACATATACGTATGTGGAAAAACCTATATATATATGTATAAATTGAAAAAGCCCAAACCATGGTTGCATCAGGCCGGCAAACCACTGTTAGGAGCGTGGCCCTAGCGAGGAGTCTTCCAGGGGTCGTCTTTGGGACCTGCAGGAAAGGATGTTGGGTTGCTGAATAGAAATCTACGATAATATGCCCCAAAGCCCTTCTCGAATTACTATTCGGATTCTGGAGTAGGTTTACAAGGCTTTAGGTCGTTCAGAGGATCCTCTCCACTAGGATAGGATCCCGCAACCCTAAACCCCAACAAGCCCCACCAGACCTTATGCAAGTGAAGGATCCTTACCATTAGCAAACACAGACAGACCCTACGTAATAGGATCCGTGCCTTCAGGATCCCTAGACTCAAACTCTTCCGAAACCCGATACATGCGGCACAATGTACGTGCCGGAATGAGTAGTAAGAACATTCCTTGGAGTTCGATAACAGTATAATGTATTGTAATATACCCCCCCCAAACAAGAAGCAAAACAGGTCTCATTCTTCGGGCATCTACATCATGCGTCATGTAGACTTCTTCTGATTGATATACCGTAGTACCCACGTGCGTTAAAAGGGATTAGAAAAGCCCTAAAGCCACAGCCCCTGAGAAGAGGGGCCACTCAAAATTATTGAGTCATGTGTCTGTGATTCTATATGAGGTGGGGAATCTTAGGTTCTTTAGGGTCTAACTACCTGAACTGCTCGCGATTGCAGTTTCGTTGATACCGGCCTGTCCTTCCAGTGCGTACCAACACCCTAGATGTAGGGGGAACGTCCCAACCTAAGCCCCTTGCACCGCCTAAAAACCCCTTGAATCCTGCCCAGGCATGCGAGCAAAGCTGAAAAAGACGCTCACGAAGACCAAAGGCAGCCTCCTCGGGAATCAGTTGGAGACCAATGCGCCAGCTGCGGAAAACTCCGATCCGGTGACTGGGACAGCATAATTTTAGAGGAATATAGGGGCCTTGATAATGAGAATAGGGTTTTGGGGTTTTCGCGGAATCTAGGGGCCTTTATCATTAGAATAGGTTTTTTGGGTGCGATTGTAGTACATCTACAAAGGGACAGTTTATGGGGGTTTCCGAATTAATGGGGTACCTTATTGGGGCCCTTTCATCAGGGAATCCTACTAGTTGGGAGCCTATTTAGGGGTCCCGTATTTTCGTAAACCCCCATATGACCCGCAAGAGTAGTCCTTATAATCCATGTAGGGGCTGGAATAAATACGAATAGTATTGCCTTATGGATCCTGTATAAGTGTACTATAGTGGCCCCAAACCCTATTCATTTTTTTGAGGCCCCTATGTTAGACTAAGAACTTGCTGCAAGGGCTCGTCAACGGTTACATAGGGGCCTGCATGGCTCGTATGATGAGGATTGTGGCCAGTGTCTGAGGGCACCTTTTGCAAGGTGGTGGATTTACATTTGCGGCTTTGTACTGGGAGTACTAGAAATAAAGCCCCATACCATCCGCTTCATTCGACGCAGCATCTCGCTGAACGGCTGCACAGTCATAACATAACTTAGCACATCACGACGCACCATGTTTCAGCGTTCAGTGATTCACGAGTTGTAGAGTTTAGGGCTTTAGGGTCTTTAGGGTTTAGAGTTGTTAAGTTTTAAGGTTAGCGACTAAAAGCAAATCGGAGTCAGGGTTTGATGGCTTAGGGTTTGTTCACGTGGACAGGCGTTAGGATTCTACAGGTTGAAGGCTTTTGCATTTTGGTCAGAGCCCGAAGACCTAGGTCTGCTTGTGCAGGACCCACTTCGGACCGTTGATTTGTGCACTGTTTGAACTGTGGCTTCCCCACGATGACTTCCTCTTGAAGAAGAGCCCCGTCTCACGAGCACCCCAAGCCTGGGCCCTGAATTCCTAAACCCCCCCTACACCCCCAAGCCCCTAGAACCTCAACCTCTCAACCCGTTATGCCTTGCGCGGAGCGATCCCTCAAAACCTCAAACCTCAATGCTGCTACGAAGCCCTCCACAGCCTAAACCCAATAAACCCAAGTTTGGCTAAAAGAAAAGCACATGAAACCCGATAGAACCAGTTTTCGGTAATGTATCGAGAGCCCTCATTGGACACTTACAAAAGCCTGATCGGAGCCTGACAAAAGCCTGCTAGAACTCTTCGAAAAGCATCATCTGGGATCCTAAACTCTATGAAACCCCACCAAAAGCCCACTGAGCAGCCCCTCAAGTGCCCCTCCTGAACGATGCTCCAAAAAAACCCGAGGTGCTCAGGCTCGTCTCCTTGGAAACCGGTCGGCAATACCGCGGAGCCTTGGTACTGAGCAGCGGCCTCCAACGTAGACCGAAAGTTTTTTGTTTTTTTTTTCCGGGATGTGGTCAGGATTTTGGAAGCTTCGTAAGGGTTCTATAAGGGCTTTGTGGGGCTTCAGGGTCAAGGGTGTTAGGGTAGCCTTAGCCAAAGATTCTAAACATCCCTTAGTTCAGCATTTGTTCAATTTTTCAAGTTGAGGTCTGTTCCTTTGGTTAGTTTGGAGGCTTTGGGTACCCTGGCGCACTACAACTTAACACGCTAGACAATGTCCACACCGTCATGTCCGTTGTAGACACGGCATCAGATATGGTAGTGGTGACAAGAGGAACCATTATGATGCTTCCGCGAAGGGTCGGGTGCGGCCTAAAATAATTCATCGCAGAATTTCTCCCATGCCAGAACCCCCTGAAGCCTACGTGTACTCTACATTCCATACCGACACCAAAACCCAAAAAGCGTAGTATTGGCAATTATTGGGGGGGTTACACATAACTTTAAGGTATATATATATATATAAGCTACTTTTAGGAATATATATATATAAGCTTACGTCGCAGCCGAGGATTCCTGTCCAAGGACAGCAAGGACTGGGCCGGTATGAAGAAGCGAGAGGACGACTCGTCCATCCAGCCCCTTGCTGGAAGGAAGCCCTCTAAGCAAGGGCGCTGAATAACTAGAATAAGGATTTTTGGGGGTCATTGTAGTATTATAGTGTAATTATGACACCAAGACCTAAACCCCAAAAAATTCGGGTTTGGGTGTCGGGTCTTGGGGTCTAGGGGAATGAGACCCCGTAAACGCCTTAAGTCTTGAATCGCAAGCCCTAAACTAAGCCCTGATCCTTAAACCCGCACACTGACTAAGCCCTGATCCTTAAACCCGCACTATAATCCCCCTTTAATCGAGGCTCAAGGTGCTTGGAGAGGAGCCCCTTATGGTTTCGGGCCCCACACCCTTGATCGAAGAAGGGCCCGAAATCCTGAGAGCCTGGTTAAGAGGGCTGAGGGGCGATCCAAAAACGCACCTGAAGCCTATTATGACGATTTTTCTGTAGACTGGGTAAGAAAGCCCTTTGCTGTTTCAAAAGGCATCTCATCTTCATCTACGACGACTACAAGCCGAGCTGCTTGTATTTCGAGGCGCGCAGATCTTCGAGGGCAGTGTTTGAGGTGTTTCGAAGAGCTCCTCAGGGATGTTTCAGAAGTTTCGGGTTCAGGGTTTCTTAGAAGAGGTTCAGTTTGGGTCCTCCCTTACAGCCCTCATCAGAAGAGGGACGTGCATCTTCTTTTGCATCTCGAGTTTCTTCCAACCACCATCATCTTTCGCATCTTGACCTATGGCTTAGATCAGAAACCCTGAAGCTCGAACCCTACATCCTGTAAGAACATCCTTGTCGAACCGCCACCAAGCCCTGTGAAAACCTTTCACCCCTGCACCATGAGGTTTTCGAGAGCATGCGGAAGGTCTTCCTCAGCGCCGTCTTGGCGTTTCTTTGGGTTGGTTTAAGCAGTTTAGGGTTTAGGGTTTAGGGTTTAAGGTTTAGGGTTTAGGGTTTAGCTTAGATCAAGCTACCATCATAGGCTGAAGGTGTTTTGGTTGGGATTTCGGGTTTAGGCAGAACTTAATGATTTCAAAAGGCCGTAGAAGGGTTTGGTAGGATCAAAACTAAGGCCTTCTTTTTGGGGTTTCGGGGGGGTTGTTGGTATTTGCCCGGATTTTTGCAGGGCTTCGTGTGGGTTCTTAGCCAACTGAGTTTAGTTCACGCCACAATCATGGGCATGCACAGTAGGGCTGTATGCTTTGGGGCTAGGGTTTGATGCTCTATGGTAGGTTAAGCGAAGTTCCAACACCCTCAACTCTCAGCCCTCAACCTGCAGAAGCTAAACCCTAAACCCTAAACCCCAAACCCCAAACCCCAAACCCCAAACCCCAAACCCCAAACCCCAAACCCTGACCAGATGCCCAGGTTTTGCATCCCGGGCTCTTGGATGCAAATCGTCATCGGCATCCTTGCCTGTCAGCTGACGCTGAAGATTCTGCAGCTGGGCTCCAGCCGTTGAGGGCTCCCTTTTAGGGTTCCCTTGAAGGGTTCCCGTTGACGGTCCCTTTTAAGGGTTCCCTTTGAAAGGTTCCCTTTAAGGGTTCGCTTGAAGGGTTCCCTTTGAAGGTTCCTTTGAAGGATTCCCCTTAAGGGTTCCCTGGAAGGGTTCCTTTTAGGGATTCGTTGTTCCTTTCAAGGATCTATGTGGGATAAGGGCTGTAGGGCCTGGAGTGCTTGTTAAGGGTTTGCAGTTTCGATGGGGTCCCTGAAGAAGTCTTTTTCGGGGGCGGAAGAAATAGCATTAGTATCACCTCGCGGTCAGTATGTAAATTTGATCACAGCATACACCAACAATCCATTGCGGCTGGTAAGGGTCCTCGATCACCCCACTACGGGTTGAGTCCGAGGATTGAGGACGGTGCTCCAGGGCGTGGAACACGGCCCTGAGCAGATTCCATTCAGTTGAGGAGCTAGACATGAGGTTAGGATCCAACTAAGGCATTCCCCTAAACCCAAACTGCACCAAGAAACAGTCGTAGAAGCAAAGGGTTGTTTAGCAAGATGAAGAAGCTTTTGTAGGAATGTCACACGGGAGCAGCGGAGGAGACGGATGAGGATGAGGATGATGATGATGAGGATGATGATGATGATGATGATGACGATGCCAGCGAAAAGAACCGCGAGCAGCTTGCCACGATGCACCAGAGCAGTAGCTCCAGCGCCATCCCACCGTCGTAATGCTCATCACCCAGCGCAATCATCATCCACACCATCCGTGTCCGCAAACCTATCCCCGAATCCCCTAAACTTTTTGAAGCCGCGCGCAGACACGTCGCGAGGCGCGACTATCAGCCCTACGCCAACGCCAGCGCGGGAGCAGCGGCCGAGACGGCTCAGCGGATGCTCTTCCTGAGGCAGTTGACGCGAGCTGCGGGGTTAGGGCTGATAGGGTTTAGGGTTTCGGGTGTTTGGGGCCGGCTGCTCTATGGTGTAAGGCAAATTGTTCAAACTCCAGGACCTTGAAATTTCGCGAAGCTACCAGAGCTTTTGGAGGGATTCTTGCAATGAGGTTTCAGGTGTATTCCGATTTAAAGAAAAGGGTTTTGCAAGGGGCATCTCAGACCCGAACCCCGAGAAAGCCCCATAACCCGCAAGGGCCGTAAACCCACCTACCCCCTAAGCACTAAGTACACCCTAAAACCTTAAAGCTTAATCCCGAGAAGCCCCAGCAAAGTCCTTCAGTTGCCCGAAATTCGAAAAGCGAGTCCCTGGTCGTCTGCAGGCAGGCCTTGGGCGCAGAAAGCCCTTCAGTTCTTGGTTTCAGAAAACTCGGGGGGGGGGGGGGGGGGCACCATTTTCTTGGTTCTCCGTGGCAACGATTTTCGCATGCTTACGATGCTAAAAACCCAAAACGTTGTTGAGCACATGAGCTTTATAATGAGTCTAAGGGTTCAAGTGCTTGAGGGGGCTATAGGTTTCTGGGAGTCCTTAGAATCAGGAGCCTATACTGTTTAGGGTATGTATTGGGGATTCATCATTTCTGAAACTTCCATGTCATCACCACTTCTCGTTTGTGATTGTTCCCGTGGTGGCTTTTGTGATTTTCCGAAGTAATGTTTTCTCACACTGAACCCCGAAACCCTGAACCCCCTAAACCCAATACAATGGTTGCTATGAGCATGGTTCGCTTTCGAACCAAAACACTACACCCCGCACCAAAACGAGTCGAACCCCCCATCAAGAAGCTGAGACTCGACACCGATAAGAGCTGCAAAGCCAATACGTGCTCAAGCCCGAACTTCAAAAAAATCACCTTAACCCGGAAACCCCCATGAAACTCTGTGCCTTGAGACCTGAAAGCCTTGAGCCCTAGATCCCAAACCCTAAAATTCAAGCCTGACATCCCAGTAGAGAACCCGTTTAGATCACTTGTAAGAACCCTCGGAAGAGGGGACGCCTTTCAAGAAACCCAAAAAAAGCTGCGCTTGAATCCGGCCAGCTTGGTATTTGGTCTCCTCCTCTTCACTGCAAAGCACTCAGAAGAGGCCAGAATGGGGTTAGGATTGAGGATTTGGGGCTTAGGGTTTAGGGGGTTAAGGCTTAGCCGTGTGAGGATTTATGCCGAGTCGTTAAGGTACCGTCTTTCAAAGGATCCCAAAAGAGGGGCTAGGGTGTGGGGCTTTGTCTGTTTAGAAGAGCTTGGCTTTCGGTTTAGGGGCTTAGGGCTTGGAGCAGAGTCTAAGCTTCGAGGTCTAGGGCTTAGGCTCAGACGATTGGCATTTAGGGGCTTTGGAGTGTGTGAATGTGTGTGTGTGTGTGTGCTTTCAAGCTTTTGGTTTTGACTTCAACCATCCAGAAGCCTAAAACACACACGCTCCCCCTCCCCCCGCCATCAAGATTTTCCAAACCTCAAAGCATGCGACCCACCTCGGAGAGGTCTGAAAAGCAAGGGGTGCGAAGGCCGTCACACCCAATGCCGCTGCAAGCCTCCATAAAACCCCCCCGAATGTGCAAAAAAACAGTAGCACCCTCAGGAACTCAGCCCCAAAAGCCGTAAACGCCCTAAACCCAAAAACAAGGCAGCAACCTCTGAACCCTCAATACCCTCGAAACGCCCTCCCCCCCCCCCCCCCAAAAAAAAAAAAAAAACTGTAAGAAAAGCAGCCAACCAACTTTCCTATGAGGGAAGCCTGGGCTTGGACTTTGGGCCGTCATCGACCCTGAGCCGCAGGGCCGCACTTTCACCCATTGGCGAGGGGGGAGGGGTGGGGGGCTTGCTTCTATTCGTCTACGGTCCTTGAGAGTCCCAGACTCTAAACCCGCAACCCTCAAGAAACAAGCAACGTGGAGTTTTTTGTGTTCACAACCACAGCCCTGTGGGTAGATTCTGGACGTCCCTGCACTCAGTGGTCTGTAAATTCCTTTGGCCTGTGCTTCAGAGATTTGATGGTTCGACATTCGCTGTATTCACTGACCGATATGCTCGTCGCATTCGAAGTTGCCTCCTCGCATGGATTTGCGGCGTAGATGTGTGGTTTGCTGCTCCTGCGTGACCATTGCCTGAGGCACAAATTTGTAGGTAGTTCTGGTCTTGAGCCAAGTAACTGAAGTAACTCGTGACAAGCGGCAGATCGATCCGTTTGTGTGCTATTGCTTCTCACTCAAGCATAAGAGCCGCACATCATGCGCATGGTAGGCCTCTGAAAGTTTGAGAACCCCAAGCTCCAAACCTCTTGGTTCTGCCTCGCCGTGCCGGAAGCTTCACTTCTTTGGGGTGAGCAGCATGCGACCGAAATTCTACAGCGGAGTTTCAGCAAACAAGGGCCCTTGTGAAGACTCAATGGGAGGATCCTTCTAGACAGCAGCTACAAAGCCCTGTGAAATCACAAATAGGGGGCTACAAGAAAGCCCAAACATCCTTCAAAAGAGGTTTGACTTTGTTTCAGGGTTAGGGTTTAGGAACCGAAGCAACAACCTCAAACCTAAACACCACCAAAGCTCCCGACCCCTAAGCCCCAAATCCAAAAGCCCAAAAACCTGTTTGATGGTTGAGGGACATGGTCTAGAGTTGAAGTCAACCCTACACCCTAAACTCATAAGAACAAGGCTCGAGATCTGAAATCCTTAAGCCCAAGCAAAGGGTTAGCTCGCGGAACAGCATGAACTCCGACACCAGAATAGAATGATTGCCTTTAAAAGTTTCTGTTTTCAGGTGCTCCTAAGGCTTCTTGGCTCTTAAGGTTATCTCATGACCGTGACCATCATTGTCGGGACGGTGCTCGGTATCGTCTTTGGGCTTGGGAAGGCCTTTACGGAGGTGGGGCGGACAGGAACGGCGCCGAGGGTTTGGGGAAGATTTGGGATTAAGGGTTTCGAGTGGCTCTGGGTTTCGAGTTCAAGGTTTAATCCGCTGTTTAGGCTTTAGGATAGGATTATGGTTTAGGATGGGCTTAGGGTTTATATTGTGTCATGTGTGATGCTCGGCTGCTGTGGTCTGCCACTCACTCCCAGGGTTCGTGGTCTTCAGTATGCCCGTAGAGCCCTTGAACTCCAGATCGTGAACGCGAAACCCTGAACTTTAACCCTTGCGTCCGACACTCCATTCCCGCAACCCTGAATCCTAAGCACCTAGTTCTCTGTGGACCCTTTTGTCTGTACTGAGGCCTGTCGATCTCGTACGGTTTTAGGCAAGCGCCTCAGGCCCCAACCCACTTAAAACCCCCAGATCCAACAAACAAGCGATGAAGCCCACATTCCCCGAAGCCCCTAAAGCCGAAACCCCTTTAGGCCCTAAACCCTAAGCGCCCTGAACCCTGGCAGGTGGAGTTCAGGAGCGAATCGCCAGAAAGCCCCAAAGAGGAGGAAATGGACTTCCCGGAAGACGGGAAAGATCCCTGGGCCGCTTGGAGAGTTGGGGGAGCTCAGGGTTTGGGATTTAGGCTTTAGGATTGGAGGGTTTGAGGATGTAGGGTTTATAGGGTTTGGAGTCTAGAGACCTCTTTGGAGAGCAGTTTTAAGGTGAAGGGAAATGGGGTTTGGGCTTTAGAGGCTTTGTGGATCGGGGGATGTTGTTGACTGTGCTGACTGTCATTCCTACACGGGTATTGGAATTCTTCGAATGGTTCTCTTGTTGCCATCCTTCATGATTCTGATTTTCTGAATCATCTTCTATTGCCTAGTCGTCGACGTTATGGTCCTCGTCCTCGTCCTCGCTCTCATCCTCGTAGTATATAGAAACAAAGCAGTAGTGAGAGCAAGAGCAGGAGCAGGAGCAGGAGCAGGAGGAGGAGTAGTGGCAGCAGCAGCTGTTTGATAGGTCTTACGCTCTCAAACAAAGCTTATGGCTTCGTGTCGGAAACTGCACTTGTTGTATTTCTGGTCGATCAGAGATCTTGTAAGCTGCACCCTTTCACGCTCGGTTGAGGGCAAAAGGCTTCGGTTTCAGGGTTTTGGCTAGGATTTGGATGTCTAGGTATTTGGTAGCAAGAAGACATGATTTGCGGGTTCTTTCGTAGCAAGACTTCGCGTGCGTGGCCTGAGCCCCAAAGCATTTCTCTACCCCTGCGACATATGCGTGCAGAAACAAACCTTTCTTGCCGACCCCAACTCGATGGACGCCCAAAACTTCAGCCGTGCAGCCTTCAAAAAGCAAAGAGCAAAGCAAGCCACGTTGACTCTTCCATGTAAAGATCCTTGCAACCCGGACTCCTACACTCTAACTCCTAAATCCTCACCCCCTTAACCCGAAACCCTAAACCCTAAACAAGAAGAGGCAGCAGAAGGGAAGGACGAAGACCTGGAGGCCATCGGTGGCTTATGGGATGCGGATGCTGAAGACTCCACCAAGCAGACAAGTGGCGTGGATCCAGACGAGCCGTTGGATGAGTTCGCCATCTGAGAGTGCAATGAAGTCGTCATACGGGGGTTACGAAATTAGGGTTTAAAGTTTAGGGTTATAGTGTTTAGGGACCCCTAAAATAGGCCCCCAAATGTGTCCTCTATAATGAGGACCCCTGTTTATGAGGATCCGTGAGTTTTCCGACCGGGGTTCAAACCCCCGTCTCGGGCCGGAACTCCAAACCTGCGAGTTGTAAGCTACGATCGAAGCCGCCGAAGCCCGAAGACCTTACATAAAGACCCTGAGATGCCATCATGAGCTCATCTGAGGGTTTGGGGTTTCGGTGTTTGGTGTTCAGCGTTTGAGTGAAGGGTTGAGGGTTTGCGGGGTTGGTTCAAAGTCCCAACCCGCCTGAACCTGGGGGCCATTTCCGTCGAGTCGGAGGCCCCAAGAACAGCCCTTGCAGGAGTGTGCGGTTTGCGCTGGCTGCTGCTGTTTTTCCTTTGAAGTTCTGAGTGCCTACGCCCTCAACCTAAGCCCCAAACTCCAAGCCCAAGCCGAACCCTCAACGGCTAAACCCCTCAACTATCCTAAACTGTAAGGGCGCGCAAGTCTAGGCTGATGCACCTGCGCCGCCATGATGACCCGGCAGAACCGTCCGGTAAGCGCAGTGCTTTCAAGGGGTCCTATGAGTGAGCATGGTCTCTGATTAAGGCCTTTGGGGGTTTTGTGCTCAGGGCTTGAGTGTAAGCCGACGTGCCCGAGAAAAAGGAAACCAGCAGCAGCACAGGCAGCTGAGGCAGCACACCAGCACCATTCTTTTCTAAGGCAGGGCTGGCCTCGTGAGGCTGTCAAAAGCTGCTTGCCAAGGGACGGCGTCATAGGAGGGTAGTAATACGGATTCATAAGACCCCTCACTAAAGTCCCTACTAGAGTTGTGGGAGAATGTACCCGGAGCCCCCTGTGTCAAATTACTTTGAGCTCTTGGTGAGGCTCTTGTAGGGAGTGTGCGGAAAACCTCAGCCCAAAGCCTTGCCCAACACCTCGACCCCGAGTCCGCAACCCCGAGACCCAAAAGCCCCAAACGCTGAACCTGATAATTTTTACCGTAATCCCAAAATCCCCTAAACCCTGAACCTCATTGGGGGTTTGCAAGAATAAGGAACCCAGAATATCAAACCCACAATAGTAGGATTCCCTTAGAAGAAGGACCCCAAAATGGCACCCCCTAGAATTCGAAAAGCCCCATCCTAAACCCTAAACCCTAAGCCTCCTTATCCCTAAACCCCCTTGTAACAGCCCTTCTGGCTCCTGTAACTGGTATCTAAATCAGATTAATGTTTAGGGCTTAAGGCTTAGGGCTTAGGGTTTAGGGCTTAGGGCTTAGGGCTTAGGGTTTAGGGTTTAGGGTTTAGGGGATCTAGGCCCTCAAGGGCCCGGGTACTTGATATGAAGGCCCTTCTTGAGGTAATTGTTGGGGGGCTTAGGGTTTGGGGCTGCAAAGGGTTTAGGTTAAACCCTAAACCCTAAGCCCCTAAAGTTGCTCTGAGGCTGCTAGGAAGATCCGATGACGTACATGGGGTACGCTTTCAGGGTGTGGGGTTACAGCGCAGGGTTTTTGATACAGCGACTATGGGTAGTTATACACATGCTTGTTCCCAAGCTGCATCATTAGCCACCCTGCGTGTAGATAGGGCGGAATGCGCACAGAGACTCCACCCCAACCCCCGAAATACCCTAAACACCAACACCGTAAAACCACACAGTTCCCAATCCCAAAAACCCTGCAACCTAGAAGTTTCATCATCGAAGCGCCCTAGAGCAAGGAGCTTAGGCATCAGCTCGCCGGGTGCCCTTATACCTGAAACTTCCGCGTTTAGGGTTTGCAGTCCAGAGTAATGATATGAGTTTAGAGTTTACAGGCGTTTTGAATGTAGGGTTAGGAAACTTGTGTTTGGGAGTATGCCGCGGATGCTTTGGGTCCTGGCGGTTCAGAACTCGTCCTCGCTGTCGGCAGTAGGGAGGCAGGGTAGTCCTTGAAGAGGACGGTCCGCACAAGAGTGTGACTCCGTCGGATGTGCCAAACCATGAGAAAAAGAGCAAAAGCGGGATGCACCAGGATAGAGACTATCCTGGTGCATCCGTCATATCTAGACCTTTTGCGTGTGTGTTTTCATATCTGTATTCACGTCCATATCAAGTTGTTATCCACCCACATCTAAATATATATATATATAGGAATATAATTCAGAGTCAAAAACCTTTTTGATTCCGATACTTTGCCTGCCCTTCTTTTCACGAGGTCTTCATGTCTTGAAGAACTTTAATGAGATGAAGGTTCTTACTTCGTTTACCATACTTGATTTCTTTTGATTATTCTTATGAATTAGAGCTCATTAAGATGCTATCGAATACTGGCTGGTTACTTTAGGGGGACACGGCCATTCGTATTCATCGATCGAGATTGATTTTATCGGAATGTTTCTGTTCAGCATACCGTTTCATTGCCGATCTGCTCTCGAGAATCAAAGGCTCGTTGCCGAACCGTGGCGTAGAACAGGGTTTAGGGTTTAGGGTTTAGGACAATCCTTTCAGGCTCCTTTCAGGATCCTTCAGGGCGTCGTTTCCGCGGCCCCAAAGGCAGCAATGAGCATCATGTGAAACACGGGAGCACACACCAACGCATCCAAGATAAACAACAAGTGTCGAGCTCTCCCAGACTGAAACCCGGAATCATTCTGGGGGAATCAATCCATCATGGTTGAGAGGTCGAATATGACACTTATCTGGCTCAAAGAAAATGGATAGATGTGATGCCCAAATATCGACAGACCATGTCCGCTCCTGCCTGGCCTTGTTCCTGTGCCCGACGGCACTTTGCGAAGGCCTGCCCTATGTAGCGCTGCAACAGGAATGCAACTCGCGTTTAGAATTGATGTCGACAAGTGCGCTTGAAATCCGCACACGCCTTAGCCGTTGCGGCCGTCTCCTCAGACGCCTGTGCGGGCGCCGAGATTGCACTATAGCACAATCAAGGGCCAGCTCGGGTACCTGCGCCAAGATGTTTGCCTCAGGAGTTGTCGAAGGCAAGAATGCATGGGCCGGTCGTCGTTGCGGGCCTGCGGGCAACAATCCCGGCGTCTCCAATTGGGATCTCAAATCGGCCTCCAGCGACAAGCGATAGATGCAATCACGAAGTGCATTACGCATTCTAGTGTGGTTGCCTACCCCGCATGCATGACAAAATGTGATGTCCCCGAGCATTACTCGCCTCATGGCAGAATGGACATCCATCGTCCTGCTGGAATATTGTCATACCCTGTCGCAACGAAACATTGGACATGAATGTACGACGAAAGTTGGTCCGCCATTGCAGTCTGCAACTTAGGCGTGAGGCGAGAAGATTCCGGGTGTTCGTCATGGTCCAGATCGGGAAAATGAGCGAGGAGATTCGTCATCACATTTCGCACGAGCTGTCCGACATTCCCCGCATTGCCAGTTGGAAGTAGCACCGCGACTTCTGACACACGCTGCTTCCTAGAACTCAGGTAGGCCGTAGGCTATGTCGGCTTGCGATACCACTGCGCCCCCTACGATCACTTGTCCATCAACCCAAGGCCTCGAAGTTGCAGTTTTGGCGGCAAAGAGACTTGGCGCCATTGAAAATCGTCCGCCTCACGTCCGAGAATACATGACTCCCGCGTACGACGGGCGTACCGCAAGAGAAACGAATCAATGTTCGAACACGGTATACTTCGGACTGTGGCTCTGCCAAGCTAGTCTGGGCGCAGGTCTCCTTGAAAGTTCTCTCCGGCGAGAAGGAGAAATCGAGACGGATCCCGCAAGCGCACGTTCTTGCTCGAACGATGCCCATATCGACGAAAGAGTACCGCCACGAAAGCCATCGTCGGCGTAGTCAGGTTCGAATTCAGGTGGTGGTCCTTCTAATTTCGTCCGGGCTTCCTTCCACGCCCTACGTCGAAGGAGACCGAACAAAAGGTCCCATCATCCTTGTTGCCCTCTATTTGATGTGAAAAGACGCTCGTGATACTCCAAGTGGCTGGGTTCTCCAGAACAATGTTCGGCGAATTTGTTACAAATGGGCGTAAGTAATGAAGCAAGCATCCAAAAAACTTCGTGGGGATGTGCTTCGCTGAATGTGCTAGATACGCCCCCCTTGTAAGAGAGCACAATCCCATCGATGGCGATTGTCCCGAATCCAAGTTCGTGCAGCGTGGACCATATTCTTTCTCCCCCTATTGGCACTGCCATCTGCAAGGGCACCAAGTGCTCTTGGATGGAGGATTTGCCCATCAAAATGCTAGTCTTTAGGGTTTAGGGTTTGAGGTTTAGGGTCCAGGGTTTAGGGTTTAGGGTTTAGGGATTTTATGGTATAGGGTTTAGGGTTAAGGACAAGTGCTTGTGGTAAGGTTTTTGTCTTGGCCTTATGGTTTAGGATTTAGGGTTTAGGGTTTAGGGTTTAGGGAAGTTGTTAACTTTTTCGTGGCCTGAACTAAACCATCGAAAATTGCAACGAAATTAAGACGAAGCTAAGACAGAATTAAACCAGGTTTAGGGTTGAGGGTTTAGGGTTTACAGAAATTGTATAGGGTTTGAGTCCCAAAACGTTTTGAGCGAAAGTTCTGAACGAAAGTTTTGAGCGAAAGTTTCTTTTTTTGGAACCACATTTTTTTTTTTTGGGAACGGCGGGGGCTGGCTGGGCAGGGGCGGCCTGATTTGGGGGAGTTTGGAGCTGGGGCCTTCTGAAACGTTGTTGTGGGGTGTTTAAGGGTCTGGGGTCTGGGAGGGTTCTTTGGGCTTTGGGGACCAATTTTTGTGCTTTAGCGAACAATTGTGGGCTTTGGGAGCCAATTTTCGGCTTTGGAAGGCAATTTGGGGACTAATTTGGGCTTTATGCTTGTTTTGGACTTTGAAAGCGAATTTTTGGTTTTGGAAGATAATTTTGGGCTCTGGGGGTCAATTTTGGGCTGTGGCAGCCAATTTTGGGCTTTGGAAGCTAATTTTGGGCTTTGGCAGCCAATTTTGGGCTTTGGGAGTTAATTTGGGCATTGGGAGCTAGTTCTGGGGACTCGGGAAGGCCCTAAAGGTTTACATAAATTGAACATTTGGCCTCTCGGCCTCTCGCTTTGGATTAATTTATAATTAGACAAATATCTTGGAAAAAATTAGAATGATACTATATATAATTTCTATTTATTTTGTCTTGAGGATTTAGGGTTTAGGATTTGTAAGTATTCCTTGAAATTTAAAAAAATCTATTATTTTCATATATTGTTCATAAAAGTAATGAAAAACTATGGGTTTTATTAAGATTTCTTGTGGAATCTTAATAAAATTCGAGGTTTTTTTAAGGGGTTTTAGGGTTAAGGATATCATGGTTTAGATGGGGAGGGGGGGGATGCAGCTGAGGAAGATGACAATATCAATACGATGGAGAGCTTGGTGTCCCAATTTAGGATTTATTATGGATTCAGTGTTAAGTATGAAGCAACAAGCAAATCTCTTATAATTAAGTAAATAAGGTATTTTGGGTTTGGGGTTTAGGGTCCTTGTGATAAGGTTTTTGTCTTGGCCTTATGGTTTAGGGGTTAGATGATAATATCAATACGATGGAGATCCTAAATATAATTTTGATTTCATTATGATTCAAGGAATCATTCAAGTTATTGCAATTCAGAAGATTTGAAGAAATGAGAATATGAATGAAAATCTTCATCTAAATTATGATTGCATAATATTTCGTTGAAATATCTTAGAATTAGGGCATCTTTGAAAATCTCGGAATTTCCGAAATAATTGAAATTGGATAAAATGAATTTAAAATCTTCATTCATTTTTTGATTTGATTATGATTCTTTAATATATCTTAGTTCTTGCATAGAATTATGTTTAAGATTTCATAGATATCTAGAATTAATTGAAAATCAAAAGATTATAAATATTTTATAAATATGATTTCGTCATGATTCAAGGAATCATGAAAGATTCTCGTAATTTGCAAAAATTGCAAAAAACGAGAATAGGAATTGAAATCTTCATCTAATTTTATATTGAGCATTGGATCTTTTTTTATATCCCAGATTCAGGAAACCCTTGAAAATCTCGGAGATTCCGAAATCATTGAAATTGGGTAATATGAATTTAAAATTTTCATCTATTTTTCTGATTTATCTATGAGTCTTCAATATGACCTAGATCTTTCATAGGAAGTAGAATTAAGATTTTCATAGATATCTAGAATTAATTGAAAATCAGAAGATTATAAATATAATATATATTTATGATTTCGTCATGCTTCAGGGAATTATGAAAGATTCTCGTAATTTGCAAAGATTGAAAAAATCGAGAATAGGAATCGAAATCTTCATATAATTCTATATTGGGGACAATGATTCTTTGATATATCCTAGATTCAGGGAATGACCCTTGAAAATCTCGGAATTTCCGAAATAATTGAAATTGGATAATATGAATTTAAAATCCTCATCCATTTTTCTGATTTATCTATGATTCTTCAATATATCCTAGATCTTTCAAAAGAATTATATTTAAGATTTTCATAGATATCTAGAATCAATTGAAAATCAAAAGATTATAAATATAATATATAATTATGATTTCGTCATGATTCAGATAATCATGAAAGATTCTCTCAATTTATAAAATTGAAAAAATCGAGATTAGGAATTGAAATCTTCATCTAATTTTATATTGATCAATGATTATTTGATATATCCTAGATTCAGGAAATCCTTGAAAATCTCGGACGTTCCGAAATAATTGAAATTGGATAATATAAATTTAAAATATTTATCTAAACTCTTGATTTGGCAATGATTCTTTAATATATCCTAGATCTTTCATAGGGATTATTTTTGAGGTTTTCATAGATATCTAGAATCAATTGAAAATCAAAAGAATATAGTTTGAAATATATTTTTGATTTCATCATGATTCAAGGAATCATTCTCATTCTTGTAATTTAGAAGGTTCGATAAAAAATTAGAATATGAATTGAAATCTTCATCTAAATTATGATTGGATATTTTTTCTTTGAAATTTCCTAGAATCACGAAATCCTTGGAAATCTCGGACGTTCCGAAATAATTGAAATTGGATAATATGAATTTAAAATATTCATCTAAGTTCTTGATTTGGCAATGATCTTGGAAGATGTGAGATACATCGGAAAACCCTCCTTGTGAGGGAGGCATAAACCCTAGCGAGCCCCTGCTGCTGAGGGCGGCGCGGGAAGCCTACAGACAAAGGGTGCAGACACTAGAACAGGATGCTCGGGGCCAGATTCGATCAGGTGCTGGACCTTGTCTTCCGTATCCCATACTGGCAGAAGAGACGACGTATGCAGGTTCAAGATGTCTCGTGGACCACACCATACGAAGCTGCAGCGGCAGAAAGACTACATCGGCTGGAAATGCCGACATGCTCTGCAGGGATAGGGGTTCCTGGGGTGTCTGGGCCCCTCCAGTGCAACTTGGCATGAGGAAACACAGCGAGAAGACGCGACGGGGTAGTGCATGCTCACAGGCCAGCGACGTCTGCCGGCGGGTCATGACAGTGTCTGTCGAGATGCGCTTGCTGCGCAGCGGGCCGCGCCTCCAGCCGCTGGTAAGCCCGGCGGCGTCTGTCAATGGAGTGCGCAGCTGCACGGCAGAGCACAACTGCCAGCTTGCTCAAAAGCTCTTGCTTGACCACAGCCGGATCACGCCGGAGAGCCAGGCCAGCCTCGAGCGCGATGCCATGGATGATGGCAGCCGCTTCCTTGTCATAGCCCCCCTGTGCCTCCAGCACAACAGGTTGGAAGCGAATTCCTGCCTGATCACACTTCCTGGCGGTGTCGAGGTGGGAACGCTTGAGGTTGGCGTAAGCAGCAGCCGCTGCTCCAGCCCCGGGCGCGGTAGCCCGCCAATGCTTCTCTCCGAGGGCATTGATGACCGCAACATCGAGGGCGAGGGACTGCGGGCAATGTGGCCTGGTGCCATCCGGCAAGCGCTGGAGCAGGAGGCCGGGTCTGCACAAGAAGACGTCCGCTGGGCGGCGGCCGCCTTCAGGGACTGGAAGCTCGCCCAGGAAATTGGGAGCCTCCAACGTGGGGCGTCAGCCACCCAAGTCACAGTAATCATGGAGGACATCCCGGACTGTATGGTGTACCGCAGTGGCATCGCCTCCAGCCATGGCGCCCTTGGAGTCCGCAGGAAGAGCACAGAAACTGCAGGGATGTTTCCCGTCCATCACGTCGACGCCAAGGCGAAGTGCAGCCATGTAGGTGAACTCCTGCCTCGTGAGGTGAGTGTCAAGCGTGGGGGAAGGAACCACGTGCAGAATCTGCCCTGCGTGTGGAGCCCGAAGGGTGTTCAGGCGGGAAACATCATCAGCTGACGCTCCTTGTTGCCAACGCCACAGGCGGCAGGCGTCCATGCAAGCCGTGACCCTACGTTGGCTGAGGGCCGCGGCATCCCTCGAGGCGGCAATGACCCGGTCGGGCATGCCAGCTGCAATGAGCATGGAGTTGCAGTGTGCCGTGGCAGCCTCGAGAAAGTTTCCTGGATGGTCAGCCTCCCAGCAGAAATCACCCCAGACGGCCTCGCCGAGGGGCTGGGACACGGCCCGTGAAGCAAGGTACGCCGTATCAGCAACGTCCGCGCAGGAGCGGAGGCCGAACCCACCGTCCCGCGTGGCGAGTGTGGCCTGAAGCCACATCTGTTGGGTCAATTCCAGGCCTGCAAGACGTCCAAAGGCTTCCTGGACAGTGTAGTCGAAGTGTGTTAAGGCCGATGAGCAGCACTGCTTCGGAGTGGTGCGGGTGAGGTAAGTCATCCGGGATGTATTGCCGGAGTACCGCAGGAGGTAGTAGGCGCAGTGGGGGTCAGGAAGGTGGCTGATGGCGTCGACGACCTTGGCTTGCTTGAGGGCTGTCTGCAGGCAGAAGTCGCGAGCGAAGTCGAGTTCACCGACAGGCGATTTGAGGATCTCTTAAATTTGAGAATTTCATAGATATCTAGAATCAATTGAAAAATAAAAGAATATAATTGAAATATAATTATGATTTCATCATGATTCAAGGAATCATTCCAATTCTTGCAATTTAGAAGGCTTGAACAAATGAGAATGTGAATCGAAATCTTCATCTAAAGTATGATTGGATAATATTTCTTTGAAGTATCCTAGAATCCCGGAATCCTTGAAAACCTCGGAATTTCCGAAATAATCGAAATTGGATAATATAAATTTAAAGTATTCATCTAAGATCTTGATTTGGCAATGATTCTTCAATATATCCTAGATCTTGGGCGGGTTTCTTTTCTCCTAGGTCTAAATCGGGGCGGTGGTGGGACGCAAGAGGCTTCTGCTCCCAAAAGCGCCGCACTGGCTTACAACGAACAAGCATGAGCTCACATGTGCTTCTCTTCGGTGCAAGAGACTTGTGCTCCCAAAAGCACCAATTCATTTCTAAATCTTCATCGAGAGAGATTCGGCGGCGCCATAGAGACTTTCTATCCCCAAAGCACCACTTGAAAGGAGACTTATGCTCCCATGATATCGGATGCCCTAACATCCAGACACACAAAAGGCAGCAACGAAAGCAATCAAGGGACCCAAGGCACATTAAAAGCCCGCCACCACCCCGAATTAAGCCCCAGGTCCCACGATCGCGGGAGACGAGAAGAACACAGTTGGCATCCGAATTCCCATCTTGAAATGAACAACGAACGTGAAACACGAGAAATGAAATAACCTCCTTCGACAGCAGTATTCTTTGAACCATGAGAACTATCGATCATCTCAAGACCTGCGCGAGGGGCCTGTAGCGAGGAACATCATTTTCCTATAGAAAAGGCCAGCGCCGATCACCACCCTGGTAAACGTAAGTAATCTTCAAGCAAGCACGAAATTCTCTGCAAGTATCTCAGGCTCCCGGCGATGAACCGTGCGACGGCGCTCCAAGCAGACATGCACGTGGCGTTGCAAGAGTATAGAAATACGCTCCTGCAACAGGCTCCGCGTTCGGCCTGGCGGCCGTCCGAGGGGTTCATCTGCAGCTTTGCACAACGAGTCCAGTATACGTCGTCCCTCTACATTCAAACCACCGGCATAGTCGAACACAATCGGTTCAAAACCTATCCCTTGCTCATGACAACGTTGCTGGATTTGTCGATTCGTTCGCTTCTGTTCAGCGTACCGTTCCGTGTTGGAGACGCTACCACCAGCAATAAACTGAGAAACTATCGCAAAGTCCAGTGCCACACGTGGGAGGAAGTTCCAAGCGGATTGTCTACACAGAGGGGTCGGGATCGTGAGGATATCAGCTGGTCGAAGATCGGGCGTCGCTGGCAACAAGCCACTCGGTTCTAACTTCAACCCAATACCACCCCCTGAAAGACCTCGAAAAATCTCGTCTCGAACACAATTATGAAGTGGCGTTTTACCGATCATCGGACAAGCGATACAATGATGACCCCAACTATCCGAAACTTGGGGGCACATACCACATCCTTCATCTCCGTCAAATACTTGAAGACCAAGTCGCATAGATAAAGCATCAGAAAATGCAACATTGGTAAAACAAGTCCCAAACGTGAGATTCGGAGCACTACACACCCACCCATCAGCCCAACTCTCGCCGTAAGATTTCATTCTCGTGAGATCCAACGAAGAGAGGGTGCCAAGAAATGTTCTGCGCGACGCCTCCACTCCTTGCGCAACCAGCTCCTGAAACTTCAGCCTCGTATCATCCCGCTGAAAAGCATCCTTCCAAGTGGGACACAGGGCTTCAAGGCGCTGTGTGGCAACCGCCCACCCCAAAATAGAATAGTTAGGATGAAGAGTGACCAACTGAGCACATAACTCCGACGTAAATCGAGAGGCCACAACGTACGCAATATCAGCCCGATGACAATCGTGATCTCCTATGGGAAACGATTCTGGGGTCAATCCAAGGCCACCATGCTTCGGATGGAGACACGCCTGGCGCCACGAAACATCCGGAATCGCACGCCCCAAAATATTCTCTAGGGCCTGGCGGTACCTAGCATCATACCACGTGAATAACCCTTCCAGGAAGTGGCGCGGGGAGGTTCGAGCAAGGAATTGCAGTTGACAGAAACCCATTGTCTTCTGGAGAAGGTGGAAGGCAACATGACGACTCTGTAGTTGTTCCAAAGCTCGGAACAATTGTTCGAAGCGGACGATTTTGCCATCACAAAGTTCTTTCATGAAGGGAGTCTGCCCACAAACCGGAGCCTTCAACATCTGGATATCGGTACCGGTTTGAATCCGAACTCCGAGAGCTTGGAAACCCGACACGTCTCCGCGAAACTCATCCCCCGCCAGCAAATACAAAGTGCATTGCGACAGATCGTACGAAAATCCATACTTCTCAGCGAGTTTGATTTCTTCCCGGAAACAACGGAGAACATCTTGGACCCGACCGCCACTAAAACTGTCATCAGCGTACTCCGGCTCAAAAGGGGGCGAACTCCCGGCGGCCTCCCGAGCTTCTTCGGCATGACGCCTCCGCACCAAGCAGAACAAGGCCATCATGAGCGGACAACCTTGTTGCCCTCGAGAACTGGGGTACAGTTCGCCTTCGTATACTAAATGGGAAGGAGCTCCATAGCACCATTCAGCGAAACGAGACGAAGCCGGAGCGTATTGTCTACAATCGATGAGGAATTCGTGGGGATGAACAGTGTTGAAGGCGTTTTTCACATCCTTCTGCAGGAGCACCATGTCCTGGTTACACTTGTTCTGAGCAACCCACATTCGAGTTGAGTGGACGAGAGCCTCCGCTCCCCCTCCTACCGCGACAGCGAGCTGACGAGGGAGAAGTCGAGCCTTAATCGTACCCGAGTCAAGCCTAAACGAACATTTGAAGGCGAGTTTACGGAAAACTTGTCCCATGACTATAGGACGAGCGTCCTGGTCGAGCGCGACAGGGTGCCCTGACTTGTCGACCTTGCCAACCCCGACCAACGTCCCACCAGCTATCCATGGCCGCAAGCCTTCAGGTAACTCAGCGTCGACAACGATCCGAATGAAGCGATGAAGCGTCATCAAATATTCAGAATCCAACGAATGACCCACAAATCCTTTCAAGAAATCGGCTCGAAGACCGTCAGGGCCAGGCCCCGAACCAGTAGGAAACGATTTGAGGGACTGGAACAGAACATCCAATGGGATCTCTGGGGTCGGCGCAATCCATCCAATTCTTGATTTGGATATGATTCTTTGATACATATATATATATATAAATTCGATCTTTCATAGGAACACATTTGAGGGAGCCTCCCGGCGTCTCATTTGGGATTTCCGGAGGTCATTGGGGGTCTGTGTCATTTGCCGGGAGCAGGGCCTTGCCTCCAACCCTTCCAAATGCTTCTAGATCTAATATAAAAATATAGGGGTTTTCTGCAAGGGATTTAAGTAAATTGAAGATGTGGACCAAAAAGGTTTGAGTAAATCGACGATTTCTTGCGAAATGAAATTGCAATGTGGTCTTCTCGTACAAAAGAGAATGGTTTATGTAAATTGAGATTTTTGTGGGACTAGTCATATTGTTGACACGGTCTTTTCGCCAAAAAAAAAGCACAATCAATTTAGTGGCAAAGTTTTGTAATCAAAATTCTTGCCAGGCCATGGAGCTAGTTTCAAAGCTTTGTGACCACGCCCAACCCACCCACAAGCGGACAACACCGTGACCCGCCAAACCCACCCACAAGCGAACAACACTGTGACACGCCCAACCAACCCACAAGCAGACAATACCATGACACTCCCAACCCACCCCCTGCAAGTGGACAATACCGTGACACGCCCAACCCATCCACAAGCGGACAATACCGTGACACGCCCAACACTCCCACAAGCGGACAGCACCGTGACACACCCAACCCACCCACAAGCGGACAACACCGTGACACTCCCAACCCCCCCACAAGCGGACAATACCGTGACATGCCCAATCCACCCACAAGCGGACATTATCGTGGCACGTCCAACCCACCCGCAAGTAGATAACACCGTGACACGCCCAACCCACCTCCAAGCGGACAACACCGTGACACGCCAAACCCACCCACAAGCGAATCACACTGTGACACGCCCAACCCACCCACAAGCGGACAACACCGTGACACTCCCAACCCACCCCCTGCAAGTGGACAATACCGTGATACGCCCAACCCATCCACAAGCGGACAATACCGTGACACGCCCAACCCACCCACAAGCGGACAACACCATGACACGCCCAACACTCCCACAAACGCACAGCACCGTGACACGCCCAACCCACCCGCAAGCGGACAACACCGTGACACGATCAATCTACCCACAAGCGGACAACAGCGTGACACGCCCAACCCACCCATAAGCGGACAACGCCGTGACACGTCCAACCCACCCACAAGCGAACAACACTGTGACACGGCCAACCCTCCCGCAGGCGGACAACACCGTGACACACCCAGCCCACCCACAAGCGGACAACACCGTGACACACCCAACCGACCTCCAAGCGGACAACACTGTGACAGCCAAATCCACCCACAAATAGACACACCGTGACACGCCCAACCGACGTCCAACACACTCACAAGCGGACAGCACCGTGACACGCCCAACCCCCCCACAAGCGGACAACACCGTAACACGCCCAATCCACCCATAGGCGGACAACACCGTGATCGCCCAACCCACCCACAAGCGGACAACACCATGACACGCCCAACCCACCCACAAGCGGACGACACCATTACACGTCCAACCCACCCGCAAGCGGACCACACCGTGACATTCGCAAAACCTCGAAATAAGAGATCGTTTTTGAATATGGGCCGGGGCCATTGGCAAAAAAGCCGTGGCCATTGGCAAGTGGCTTTTGAAAAATGGTCACGGGAAAGTTACCAATGGCCACGGCTTTTTGCCAATGCTTCCCCCCCCCGCTCCCCCCCCCACCCCCCCCCACCCCCCCCCACCCCCCCACTCCCCCAGACCCCCACCCCCCCACCCCCCCACACCCCCCCTGATAACCCCCCCCACACCCCCCCACCCCCCCCCACCCCGCCCAGCAGACAGGAGCAGAACGAAGACGAGCAGAGCAATACGAGCAGAGAGAGAACGAATACGGGTAGTTGGTTCTAGGGTGGGTTGGGGATTGGCTCGAACTGGAATGGTTCGAGGTGGGGGAAAACAAAATATGAGATTAACAAAATTGCGTTTTTGTTTTTCAATCACCTTCGGTCTGGGGAAAGCAAGCGCGAAGACAAGGGACATGCGACAAAGCCGACGAGCACGAAGGGAGGGGACATACGACAAACCCTAAGAGCGCGAAGGGAAGGGACATGCGACGAATCTGTAGACCTTTCATCAAACCATACGAGCAAGAAGGGAGGGGACATACGACAAACCCTACGAGCACGAAGGGAGGCATACGACAAACCCTAAGAGCACAAAGGAAGAGGGCGTACGACAAACCTGTAGACCTCTCATCAAACCCTACGAGCACGAAGCGAGGGGACATACGACAAATCTCCAAAATGAACCCGTACATTTCTCAATGTTTTGGGATTCTCTGCCAGCAGAAGAAAAGGGACATACGACAAAGCCGACGAGCACGAAGGGAGGGGACATACGACAAACCCTAAGAACACGAAGGGAGGGGACGTACGACAAACCTATAGACCTCTCCTCAAACCCTATGAGCACGAAGGGAGGGGACTCACGACAAATCCTTCGAGCACGAAGGGAGGGGACATACGACAAACCTCTGAAAATAGAATTTCAGTTTCTTAATTCTTGGGATTCTCTGCAAGCAGACGAAGAGGGACATACGATAAAGCCGATGAGCACGAAGGGAGGTGACATACGACAAAATCTAAGAGCACGAAGGGAGGGGATGTACGACAAACCTGTAGACCTCTCATCAAACCCTACGAGCATGAAGGGAGGGACTTACGACAAACCCTACGAGCACGAAGAGAGGGGACATACGACAAACCTCTAGGCCTCTCATCAAACCCTACGAGCGGGAGCCAACATGAGGCGAGGTCACCGGCACTAATTGGAAAGTAACCATGTGGAAGCCAGACAGCTTAAAGTGTGCCAAACACAATCAACAAGACGGCCAAAAATATGGGGAAACCGCCGCCCCCACCCCCCCCACCCCCCCACCCCACCCCCCCCCCCCACCCCCCACCCCCCACCCCACCCCCCCCCCACCCCGAGAACGAACGCAAGCAGAACGAAGACGAGCAGAGAAATACGAGCAGAGAGAGAACGAATACGGGTAGTTGGTTCTAGGGTGGGTTGGGGATTGGCTCGAACTGGAATGGTTCGAGGGTGGGGTGGGGGAAAACAAAACATGAGGTTAACAAAAATAGGGTTTTTTTGTCAATCCGGAC
>CAJNDS010000914.1:0-32500 GCA_905221605.1 Symbiodinium natans
CCCCCCCCCCCCTACCCCCCTGCCTAGCCCCCCCCATAGGAGAAGGACCAAAAACAACCGAATTTGTTGTTTTGGAAGGCGGTCAAAACCACGCATTTTGTGTTGGCTGCACCCTACTACCCCCCCCCCCTCCCCCCTACCCTCACCCCGTACCCCCCAGCCCCCGCCACAGAAGCAACCGACCAAGTGGGTGGAACCACGCGTTCTACCCCCCCCCCCCACAGGAGAAGGACCAAAAGCAACCGAATTTGTTGTTTTGCAAGGCGACCACGCGTTTTGTGTTGGCCCCCCCCTACCCTCACCCCGTACCCCCCCCCTCCCCCCCCCCCCCCCCACCCCCCTGCCTAGCCCCCCCCCACAGGAGAAGGACCAAAGGTGGGTGCGGAAGAGCCCTTCAAATAGCCCCTCAACCACAGACCCCCCAACCCCAGCCCCCCAAAACCACCCACCCCCGGCCGCACCCGACAAAACCCAAACCATTACAACAAAAAACTAAACCCAGCCCCTCAGCCGCAGCCCCTCAGCCCCAGCCCCTCAGCACCCCAAAACCATCCGCCCCCCACCACGCCCGACAAAACCCAAATCATTACAACAAAAACAAAACCCCCCAAAACTCGACAAAACTCCGGACACAAACCGTATACAATTTCTATTAAACCCCAAAACCCTAAACCGTAAAATCCTTAAACCCTGAACCCGGGGTCCCGAAAATTTCCGGAATTTTCAAAGGGCACCCACGTCATCATTGTTGTGTTGGAATCTTAAATCCAACCCGGAAAGCCTAAATCTCAATTCGGGTGATTCCGAAAATTCCTAGTAATACAGCACGAAAGGGGTCAAACCTTCAATCGGAAACGAGTGCTTCCTGAGCCCTTCATCAATATTCCACCCTCCGGAGCAATACAAATCGAAAGGGATCAAACCTTCATTCAGAACCAAGTGCTTCCTTATCCCTGCACCAATATCCCAACCGCACGGAGCCCAAACAGATGCCGATATCATCAAGCCATAGAAGAACTTTGAAAAACAACACTTCACTACTCTTGGCAAAACAAATGCGAAGCGATGATTTTGCTTTCTGCATCTAGTGCGACACACAGGTTGCTCATGCATAGCGATCAACATTGCTTTCCAGGAAGCCATGCAGTGTGCCTTGGTCATCGCTGCTTTGGGATTTTCAAGGCAGACCGCAACCCCTCAACCTCCAACCTCTTGACTGCCGACAGATCTTCAGGCTTCAAGCCTTAAGTCCCGATGACCCAACAGCTTGAATTCTAGTGCTCTCCAGGGCAAGCTGCTTAGGGATCACAACTGAGGCCCGTCCCAGACACTCTCGGAAGCCTTCTCGGGCCCGTACTGTGTTCTCCGGTGATTCTCTTGAAGGTGGCACGGTCCATCGACAACAAGCACACCTTTACAACATGTGTGGCCAAAGCTTCGCTTCTGTCCAGCCATCTCTCAACCGTCGTGCTCACAATGACTTCAGACTTTGCTGCCTGACAACCTTTTCAGGCAGACCGCTCTTTCAGTCCCTGAACCCTAAGCCCTAAACGTTGAATCCTTCGCTGTTTGGAAAATCGGTCTGCTCACTTGCTTAATGGACCCATGTCAGTGTCGCAAATGGGGAACATCACACGCCTAAGGCTTCGATCAAACCTCAGACGAGCTGCTCCCACGTTCGCAAACCCCACCGCACCCTGGTATATATGTTTAATCGGAAAGCTGCAGCAAACCGAAGGAGGTTGTGCTGCAGCTCCCGCTCATGAGAACGCCAAGTTGCAAATAACATCGGACAGTCATGCCAAACAACAGAAAAACAGACAACGTGCGGCAACACCTCCTTGTGTCTAGCCAGGCACCTCTACATTTCCAGATCCTTCAGCCTAAGCGAAGGGCCCACCCTGGGGTTAAAAGTAAGTCCGAAGCTCCTGAACCCGAAGCCTCAAATCCAAGACGCCGCTACAGACCCCAAACCCTCAACACCATCTCTGGCCTCCGGGTCACTGCTGGCCACCACCGTGGCAGCTCGAGGCTCCTTTTCCGTACACGGCAACCAAAAAAAACGCGGCGCATGACACGAGATCGAACTGACATGTAATATCCGTCTCCTATCTCCCTTTTTGTCTATGATCTGTCAATCTCTCATCTTTCTTTCTTTCTTTGGGGCATGGGGCTCTCTCTCTCTCTCTCATCTCGTCTCTCCCTCATATCTTCTGACCTCTTTCTCTCTCCTCTCTGCTCTCTCTCTCTCTCTCTCTCTCTTCTCTCTCTCTCTCTCTCTCTCTCTCTCTCTCACTCTCTCTTTCTCTGTCTCATTCTCTCTTTGACTTTCGCCCTCAATATCTCTCTCACCTCTCTCTCCCTTTCTTTCATTGATCTCTGTCATCTCTCTCACTCTCGTTCACCTTTCTCTCTCTCTCTCCCTCCCTCCCTCCCTCTCTCCCTCCTCTCTCTCATTTTCTCTCATATCTCTCTCATCTCGCTCTCATCTCTCTCTCATCTCTCCGGCAATCATTCACTCTCTCGCTCTCTCGCTCTCTCTCCTTCTTTCCATGCTGATGTAGTTCACAATTTGTTTTCTCTTTTTTCTTTCTCTTTCTCATTCTCATTCTCTTTCTTTTTATCTTTCTCTTTCTCTTTCGCATTCGCTTTCGCTGTCTTCTTCTCTGTTTCTTTCTCTTTCTCTTCCTCTTCCTCTGCCTCTGCCTCTGCCTCTTCCTCTTCCTCTTCCTCTTCCCCTTCCTCTTCCTCTTCCTCATCCTCTTTTTCTGTCTCACTCTCTTTCTATTTCTCTTCTTCTTCTAAGAGGCATGAGGGGGAGAACCCCCCCGCTCACTGGGCGCGCCCAGGTTGCGTCCAAGTCCAGTCGGTGTGACACATTGGTCTAAAAGTCGGGGAAACGACGGATTGATTTCTCTCTCTCTCTCTCTCTCCCTCTCTCTCGCTTTCTCTCGCATCTCATCTCTCTCGTCTCTCTTTCATCTCTCTCGCATCTCCTCTATCACATTTCCGTCATCTCTCGTTTCTCTCTCTCCGTCATCTCTCCGAAACAGCCGAGGCTTAGGCTTTGATGGGAACACCGACACCTTTAGGAGATTGAGGGCTGTCGGCAAAGCCGAAAATCCTCGAGGATGAGCGCGAGCTCGCCAAAGTAGTCGCCGGCCTGACATGTGGTATGGGTGAGGCCCTGTGTGCCAAGCAACACCGGTCCTTCTTCGCTACCCTGATCAAGCCAAAAACGAAAACCCACCCAAGTGATATGCAAGGATGCTGATCGGAATTTCTGACAGGAGCAAGGCACCACCTTAAACCCTAAACCCTAAACCCTAAACCCTAAACCCTAAACCCTTTGGAGTCCAAGAGCTCCTGGCATGACGGGGCGAGGCCTCGTGGATCATCATCACGGGCTCTGCAGACTCCTCCGTGATTTTGGAGGCCATGACCTTCGCAAGACATATTTAGGGTTTAGGGTTTAGGGTTTAGGGTTTAGGGTTTAGGGTTTAGGGTTTAGGGTTTAGGGTTTAGGGTTTAGGGTTTAGGGTTTAGGGTTTAGGGTTTAGGGTTTAGGGTTTGTAGTGTTAGCCTGGCTTTTTGCCACGTGGTTCGGCTCTCTAAAAGAGCGTCCCTCAAAGCAACGTAACTGGTCGCATTGTGGCGCGGTACACCAATGAAAACGAACTTAGCTCTGACCAACTGCCCCCTCGACGCGCTCAAGTTGAAGTCTATCTTGGGGGACCCTCTTTCATGGACGTAGATTCGACTTCTTCATTACACTGAGCTCCTCATCCAGTGGTTTCATGGAACCCTCGACCCAGAAAGGCCCAGCATGACATCATTCCAAAAGCCTTCAGCAAAAGGGACTCACTCCAGCACTTCCCAGAACGCAGGCATCCAACCTGACCCTCGTAGACAATGTAGAAATGATCGCCGACTTCGCCTGTAGATGTGTGTGAGTCGTTGCCCTCTTGACGCTCTCTGGTTCTTACGTCAAGGTGGGGTGTAGGTCTAGGTGCTTTTGGGCTAGAGTCGGCTAGAGGGGTTGAGCGAACGGGCCTTTGAGACTGGCATGAAGTTCGTGAGCCAGGCGTGTTAGTATGAGCTTGGGGAAGGTGACGCACAAGCAGCGTGGCTCACAACCCAAAAAAAAGGAGAACTGCGAGGCAGCGTGAAGGCAGCAGCAGAACCTCTCAGGTCCTGCCTTGATTGATGATGATGTCACCTGAGCTCACTGCAGGCTGGTTTCGAAGCCGATCCTGCAGCTCCCAGGGTTTGAAAGGGCCCCCGGCCCCTTGGCCGCCTCTCCATCTTTAAGGCGTCGATGATGTTCTCCAACTGGCGCAAGGCGAATGCGATTGTGCAGCTTGATCATGGGAGTGCGCGCAATACCGCGGCCCGCGTAAAGAAAGGCAGGGTCTTTATTGCATCTGCAAAGAAGACACAAGACATCAGAGAAAAGGATGAGGACAGACAAAAGGGTGTCAAGTGGGATGGCCTCCCCGCGCGTGATGCTGGAAAACAACGGCACGGACGAGAGAACTGAAAGGCACCTCCAATGCAGCGTCTATCTTCGGCCGAGCGACTCCGACTGCTCAAAGTGCAAAACAGGACAACTGAAGCCCGGGCTGATTTCGTTTCCGCTGGACTCCTGACGCCAAGCATGTTTGAGACGATCAGCCATTCAACAGAAGCGTGTCCATCTCATCCCTGAGCCCTCAAAGCTGTCCTCACAAGAGCGTTTCTCACAAGCAAGGACCGGTCTACCCGGCTGTGTAAAAAGCTTCCAGCTGTCCTTCCATGACAATGTTGTTGAACGTTGCACGGTCCAGCTCCCAGAGCACCGAAGGCTGGCAATTGGCACACAGCACACTACAACACACTCTCAAACCATTCCTGCGTCTCTTTCCTTCCTCAAGAAGTGCCACTCCCCCTCTGCAGGCCCCACAAAGGCTTCAATGGACTCTGCGTCAAGAATGCGCCCACACTTCCACAAGCCTCGCGGCTTTGGACGCTCGCCGCTCTGGGGCAGTTATACAAAAGCGCCTCGGGGAAGCGTTTTTAAACTCATTTTCGCACCCCTTTGCTAGAAGGTTTAGGGTATAGGGTTCAGGGTATAGGGTTTAGGGTTTGGGGTTTGGGGGTTTGGGGGTTTGGGGGTTTGGGGGTTTGGGGGTTTGGGGGTTTGGGGGTTTGGGGGTTTGGGGGTTCGGGGTTCGGGGTTCGGGGTTCGGGGTTCGGGGTTCGGGGTTCGGGGTTCGGGGTTCGGGGTTCGGGGTTTGGGGTTTGGGGTTTGGGGTCTGGGGTCTGGGGTTTGGGGTTTGGGGAACATGCTACCAATGCCCAAATGGGATCCTCGCAGAGAAATCACCCCAGCTCCATTGGCACAAAATGCTAAGAGTGCGGGGGATTCGTGGAGCCTTGGAGGCATAAACCCGTCCAGGCACAAGCTCACCAAACAGGTCGCCCTTGACGCACGTTTTGACAACCTCGGCTCAAGAGATGGAGTTGCAAGTCAGAGGTGTGAAACAGGTGTGGGCTGGAGAGATCTGGAGAGGTTACAGCAGTGCCTCTGCACATGCTTATCAGATCTTATCAGTAACTTGAGAAGGGGCTACGAAAGCTAGTCACCGCAGGGGAGATGGGTATCGCTGCTCCAAGCTGCAGCTTCAGTCTCGAATGCATGTTTGAGCAGCTGTTAACAAGCACGATTGAGTCCATGTAGAGACTCAACCGGTTAGTCAGGTAAGATCGAAGACCCCTACACTCGAAATCTGAAGCCCTAAACTCCTTCAGCCCCCTTGCTTCCCCCGCTGGAACCCCGTGTCGCAAACGAAGTTTAGGTACAGGGACGCTCTGTTCAGTACGACCTCTGCAAAGTACCACAGACCTTCAGAGCATGGTGACTGTGGGGGGCGGGGGAGGACCTTGGGGTGGGGTGGGGGGGGACCTTGTGGGGGGGGGGGACCTGAAGGTGGTAGGGGGGGGGCCCCCCCCCCCCTACCTTATCCCACACGCAACCACCTTAAAGGAGGGGGGGGGGGGGGGGGCGCCGGCACCTTATCCTTCGAAAATGCTTCATGGTGAGGTGAGGGGGGGGGGGGGGGCCCCCCCCCCCCCCACCCCCACCTTAAGTCTTGGGTGTGGAACCCTTTTTTCCCTGGAAGCTTCTTAACAAGGTGAATACCAGTGCATGGGTAAACGACAACTCCCGCCAGCTCCACAGAGCTAGCTTTCGTGACTGGCGTGTTTCCGCCTACTCTGCAGGCAGGGTCCACACACAAGGCATTTCACCATGCGCGATGACTCTCGTGCAGACTTGGACCCGAAAACTCCTAGGAGCAAAGTTGCGATCGTCGAACAAAAATCCCTGGCAGGCGACCATCTCCACACCATCGATGACTTTGATGCAGTCCATGGCCCCGTCCTCTCCACTTCAAAAGGTCAGGCTTGGTACCAAAAGCCAGCCGTTCCAACATGTCAGAAAGACACTGAACAAACCACATGCTTGACATTGTCACGACAGCATCTTCGAGATCAACGGCTTCCTGCATCAGAAACCTTTCAATGGAGAGCCCTAGCGGCCCTGGCGCTTTCATGACGGTCCGTGACAACGTACAGGTGATCCCCGGTGTCACCCTCTTGGATGATTCTATGACCTGCAAGGTTGCCACGAACGCTCGATTTGCTCCCTCGTTCATCTCTCCACTCCTGCTCTCCAGGATCCTGGTGCACCCCGCCTGGCTCTAAGATTAGCGGCCCCTTCATGGCCGCGATGACAACCTGTCAAGAGAGCATGGCAGCCGTGATCCGCACAGCACCTTGACTAGCTCTTTCTTTCTTGGGGGCAAAGGGGGCAAGCTGCCGGAGTGTCCTCGCCCGCCCCGGTATTCGGGGCTCCTCTGACTGGGGCAGTCGGGGAGAAGGAGCTCGGATTCATACTTTCCCCCCGCTCCCCCAGCTAGGCTAACCCCATCCTTGCTGCTCCTTCCTCATCTGTGCTGCCTGCTCGGTTTTGCCCCAAGGACCTCTCTACTGCGCTGCCAATCAGCTCTCTCCTTCTCTCTCTCTTTTACTCCTTCCTCTCCTTCTTCTAATCCTTCTTCTAATCTACCTGCTCCTTCTTCTGCTCCTCTTCTTCTTCTGCACGCTTGACAAGCCCCGTAGGAACCTTGGCCGCGACAGCCAAGCGGACATGTCCAGGTCTGGTCCAATACTCCCTTTATTCAGGTGAGGTTGCGCACATTCTCCTCCTCCATAGCGAAGATGGTCCCGCGCGTGCGTTCCCTCTCTCTTTCTCTCTTTCTCTCCTTCTCCTCGTCTTCTTCTTCTTCTTCTTCTTCTTCTTCTTCTTCTTCTTCTTCTTCTTCTTCTTCTTCTTCTTCTTCTTCTTCTTCTTCTTCTGCGTGCTTTAGGGCAGGAGGCACCCGGCCCAGATGGCCAACCCGGTTCGGGTTCCTGGGTTAGTAGTCCTCTCTGTCTCTCTCTCCCACTCATGCTCTCGCACCCTGCTTCTAGCATGTAATTGCTTCCGCTGCTGAGGTGTGGGCGCTGCTTCAAAGTGCACCCTGCAAGCTGAGTTTCCCGCGCGAAGGTCTTTCTCTTCCAGAGATGTAAAGAGAAAAGACTGCGCTGTCACCTTTCAATTCATCTCACGAGTCTATGCATGTTCAGGTGCAAGAAAACTAAACAAACTGTGAGATCTGTTGTAGCTAGCTCCCTGTGATGATGCCGGCAAGTACACGCTTGTAACAGAGCCACGAACACCTGTGGTCATACAAAGCCCTTCAAGTCAGAGGAACCCGACTTTCAGGAAAGTGCCGGGACCTGTGTTTAAGATTTTCGAGGAACAAGCTTTTCTGAAGAAGGCTTTCGCGACTCTGGCCGTGCCTCAACAAGCTCTTGTGTCTGGTCTGGCCTGAGCAGGGGAGATGTGCTTGCAGACGCAACACTGCACTTGTACATCTTTTTGTTCAGAACTTGCAATTTTGCTGGGAAAGCCGATGGCTCCAGAATACTCCCACACGATACCCCTGATGAGTGAAGTCCTCCTAAACTCCACACCTCAAACATTCCTAAGCCCTAGGGGCCCTCGATCTGCCAGTGCATGCAGTGACTGCAGCAACGCTCAGGGGTGCACGTTTTCGGGTAGACCGTGGGCTCAAACACAACCCGCTGGTTCCTTAGATCTGCATGTCACCTCTCAAGCATCCGATCGCATGGGGTTTGGGCTTCGGGCTAGAGAAAGTAAGGCCACCTGATCTGCAGAAATGCGGACACGATAAGGAGCCGACCATTCCCCGAAAGCTTCCGCAGACACACTCTGCCTCTGAGTTCGAACCTCAACAATGCAAAGACCAGTGCGATGTGGTGGTCTCTAACACAAGGCATGTGCAAGAGCCAGCAAGGACCAGCAACTGGGCAGCTAGTAGGATTATGTCAGACACCCGTCACAGAGCATGCAGCACGCGGAATGAGCGAGAAGTGCCAAGCCCCTCCAGCAAGGCCTCTTTCTCCAGCACTTCATGAACGAGTCAACACATTGCCGTTCTGCTCACACAAAAAAGACAAGCTTCGGCACACCCGGCGCAGAGAACAGGGGTGGCTGGCATCTGGGGTGGGAGTGATAGGAGCAAAGGCGAGGCTCAAAGGATCAACCCGCAACAAAGCTCCCCACTCACCCCCTCTTTAGGGCTGCTCAGGTCTCAGGTCAGAGCTTTAGGCGGAGGAGGCAACGGCACAAACTCAGGCTCCTCGGTCTCATCTTCTTCCGTGTCCTCGGCACATAATCACCCTGCCATGTTTAAGATTCGGGTTGTTCTTCGAGAGACCAGGGGCTCGGGTTAGGGTTGAGGGGGTTTAGGGATTAGGGTCCAACAACCTACGAAGCCGAAGGCTAAGGCTTCCAACCACACAGCCTTGGCCACTTGGGACCATGGCATGACGGTGAGGCCATGCAGAAGCTGGGACCCCGGCGGTATCTGTCATGGCTGACAAGGCACAATGGCCGGGAAGGGAGAGTAAAGTGCAGTACTCTACCTGAGGTGCTGAAGCTGAACACCATTTGTCAGCCTACATCGAGGGTGCAGAGAGCTGCTTTGGGCTGTGGGTGGCCGTGGCTGGCAGAGGATGTGTGGATCAGTGCATATATTTTGCACAACTCATATGTGCTTTGAGAGGCTTGCGGCTGCGAGTGCGCGAGTTCGTCAAGAAAAGGGCGGCACACAGCAGTCCTGTGGCTTGGATGCAGATTGCAGCATGGTGCACCATGTCTGGGATGCGCAGTCGATTTTATTCCAGCGTTAAGCAGCATTGACATCGGCTGAGCAGCACAGCCAGAAAAGGAAAAATGCGATAAGATGCTCTGAATTCTTGCGCTCGCGGATCGCTAGACGTGGGGTAGACAATCGAGAATGCGCCGAATCCAGCTGATGCCCTGGCAAAGCAGTGAAGCAGTACGACGAAGATGTAGCAGCATCATTATGCATCACTGAAACTGGGGTGTAAAGTTGGATTGAGAGGACTGTACACATTGATCTGCAAGGGGAACAAAGCAGCCCAGGCAACAGCACTCGGCCTTGAATCCGAAAGCGTTCAAGGCTCAACTCGCAATTGTCCCTTTTTGCAGCTCCAGAGGAAGAGCTGACCTGAGAAGACACCAGGGCTGGACATGCCAGGGACATGTAAAGGCACTTGGACAGAACGGGTGCCGTTTCATTGAGGGATCCTCCACAGCCAACAAAAGAGCATCCTTTTTTCAGTTTGAGATGTTCCGAGCACGTGGCTCAATGGTTTGCCGCAGCTTCAGTAGAACGTCCCGGTCCGGCCCGTCTTGTACTTCCTGACATGCAGACGAGTAGTCGATTGCAATGTCCTGAGTGTAACGCATTGATCTTTGGCAAGCGCCAAAAGCATGCAAGTCAACTGCATACAAGTGCTCACTCTTACTGACGCTGCTCCTGGGCGGGGACTGCGGGATGAATGATTATCTCAACCTGCAGCTCGTCGCGCTCAATGCCCAAACTTGCTGAATCACACGGCAACTCAAACATCAGAGAATCATTCGAAATTCGCTTCGGCATCCAGCCGAGAAGCGTCTAGAACAAGCAGACCGCCCACCCAAACTTTTCAGTTCACGAGGCCCCCTCCCTGCCCTCTATGTGCAACCGCCTCCCACAACCATCCCTGGCCCCAGGGAACCCCCCCCCCTGAACTGAAACCATCTCAATTTCTCCCTGAAACCTTTTGTTCTGGAACCCACCCTGACCCCGGAGCTGCTGAACCACACCGAAATGGGACCGTTGCGGGCCAGCCCGGCTGCCCAGGCGGCCCGCGCAAGCGTTTACAACCACTTTTCAGTTTCAGAACTCTTTCCAGGATCCAAGCTCCGGCACGATTGTGGTACAGGGTAAACTCCTGGCCCACTCGAGTGGGGCGAAAGGGAGGTCAACGTCATCATGTAATATGATCCAAAGCTCAGTCCTTCTTGCTCGGCATCAAGCGGCCAGTTCCCAGGATCGTCACTGGGACTATAGGTACCTTTGCCCTCTTGGCCATCGAGACAGGACCTGAGGAGACGCTGAAACAATGCCCTGGAGATGCTCTCAGAAAATCAGACCCAGGGGAATTTGAGGGCTCAGACAGATTTTAAGGGATTTGCCGAGGACCATCCCAACACGCAGCACAAGTGGCAGCGGGAACGCAATTCATCTGCTTTGACTTTGCAGGATTCGGGGGGAAACATGTTGGGGAGGACTTAGGACAAAGAACCTAAGAACCACGTCGTGTTTGGAAGGAGCCTAAGTGCCGAAGTGTCCAGCAGCCTCGGGCACCTTAGGTCGGTGCCCTTCTTGAAGTCGAGGAGAGCTCCATCCAGACTTCTTGTACCCTGCGACGCAGACATGGGGCCCTGAATTTCTTATTTCTTGGGAGCTTTCTCTGCATCTTGGATCAAGGAGCAAAGCCGCAACCCACTTGCTGTGCTGGCCTCTGGAAAAATGAAAATGGACGTGCCCTGCCACCAGACTGTTCACCAGAATTCGACGAGATGCAGGAGCCGATGCAGTTCCCACTGCATGGTATTGAGACGGAACACAGTGCATTGCAACATATTCCAAGTCCTTGCTAATGCAACAGCTTTGGAAACAGCTCTGTACAGCCTCCTCCAAGTAGCTCACGCAGTTCCGGAATGCCGCCATTTGGGACCTGCCAGCGCACAGTGCAGGGCTTTAGATTGAGCAGCCGACAAGAAAAGCCTATGCAAACCTTCGGTGTTCGAAGGGCGCTGTATCCAGAAAAGTACAACAAGTGGGGAATCTGGGAAAATAGTGATGAGCAAGTGCCAAATGTGTCTGAGACATCGCTTCCAATCAGGCATGCACCCGAGCATACCTAAGCAGACCCATGCAGACGTCAGAGGTCCGCGCACACACACACACACACGCACACACGCACACGCACACGCACACGCACACGCACACGCACACGCACACGCACACGCGCACGCGCACGCGCACGCGCACGCGCACGCGCACGCGCACGCGCACACGCACGCGCACACGCACACGCACACGCACACGCACACCCACGCGCGCGTGCGCGCGCGCAACACACCTACGCAGCGAGGTAGAAACTTGAGTGGTCAGGCCCGCTGGCACGTTCCGTATACAAGCTTCGTTGCTTTTGTCTGTTGCCACTCAATTGTCCTCCTGGGGCTCCCTTCCCCATTCACCTCTTATATTTCATATTCAGGGACCATGTGACCGGGCTCCCTGAAAGAAGCCGCGGCTTTTTCAAGCGCACGCTGCAAAAATCAGAATGAACGTACAAGATCATGTCATAGTATTACGAGTATGAACCGTATGAACCCTAAACGAATAAATTGGCATGACCGACATTGCTCTTCTGGAGATAACAAGAAACCGCTCCAGGCCTTCTGTCCTCCCGCTCTATCGTGATGGTACGAGCTCGCTTCATGACCCATCCGACAATGGGGATCTTCAAGATGGATGACTTTGAAACCCACTTGAAAGATCTCCACCTCACAGCCAGGCACGGCGCGGCAAAGGACGCAGACACAAGAGCTGCTTTTGCACTACGACCACCACACATGAGCCGAAGCAGAGGCAACAAGATCCAAGAAAAGGGGCCACACTTCATATCACTTCATGCAGATGCTTAACCAATTGACACACCGTCTCAGGCTGGCACAAGTGGTAGCAAGACAAGATGTCCATGAAAGACTGATGGTTCGCGACATAAACCTGGCGTGCGCTTAGGGCTTCGGATGGTCTAGGGCCGACATGTTTCAAGGATTAGGAAGGGCAACATAGGGAAGCGCAAAGCAACGCTGTTTCACTCCGCCTGCTGCAATTCGCGCAAGGGTTGCCACTGCCTGCTCTTCAGGCAGCAAGTTTTCGCGTCCCTTCACCTCGCAAGCGGCGAGTCTTCTGAGTCTTCTGGTACTTAGACTCCTTTGCATCCTTTGCCTTGACACTAAAGAAAGGCCACGTGGTCAACTGGCTCCACCTTGGTCAACAGAGTGGAGACGGGCCTGAAAGCCTGAAACGACCTGACCGAAATGTCACAACAATGCGTCAATGCCACGCACAGATCACGCGGTCCACGAACTTGCGTGACTTCGGATCTTTGCGCTTCACGACCTTAGCACAGCATAGCACAACAGCGTGGAGTGCGGAGACTGGGAGCTATGGAACTCGTCCCGTGTTGTACAGTACATAAGTTATAAGTTAAATAAAAATTCACATCAGACTAGGCTGCAGACAGGGAGTCCTGCACGAGAGAACAGCAAGCTGAGACAGCAAATCTAAGACCGTCCAAGACCCAAACAAAAAAACCCTCAAAGCGACAACACGACACCCAAACAGAGGGCCCTAATTGGCCCTACATGTGTCACAATGCCACTTCGCCCCAGGTCCTGCCAAGATGGTCGGAACAACCAGGGATGAGAGGCAGAACATTGTCAGCATCAGCCTCGTGGGCCCCAATTTGCTTTGGGAACCACGAAGGGAATTTGGGAGTTTTTCCTTTTTGTGTTTTCTGTGGCTTTGTGGCTTTTAGGCTTTGGGCCGTGGCATAGTTTTTCTGCCCGCAATGCTTGGACCGCTTAGAGTGGTACCCGAGGGATCGAAAGAAGGCCAGCACGGAGTGGCCAGGTATACGCCTGGCTCGATGAAACCCTGAGCCTGATTTCGGCAAACTAAGACTGCTCAGCCTTAGGGCTTTCGAAAAATTCAGGTGGACAAAGCACTCGTCCGGCGGACTTGTCGGGGGGCACGAACTGCTTCAGCTCCGCGCCAAGTCCTGACTCCAGATATGAGGTGCTCGATTAGACCATGTGACTTCTTAGGTTCTTGCTTTGCAACCCGGGGTGTGAAAGGCTTTCTGAACGCTGCCATATGCTGCCATCCTCACCATGTGCAGAATCCCAATCCCAACGCTTCCTGGAGCCGCCGCTCTGCCAACAAGCACGAGGGGTCGCGGCCGCCCTTGGCACCCGAGCACGGAAACTCGCACCCTTAAGGGTCCACACAGAGGAGGTGAGCGCACCAGGGACGACAGCACAGACACCGGAACACGCAGCCACCAAGTCCCAGCGGCCCATCCATTCAAACTCCTAAACACCCCACAAACGCATGCACAGCACAGACCTTTCGAACTTCAAACCCAAATGCTGGATCGCTCTGAGGGGCAGGCCTCTATCGGTTGGCACAACGAAGCTGTCCGCCGCCTCCAGCAGCAGACCCTTTGCAACTGTTCGCTCTCGGAGGGCACTTGTTTAGATCTCCGACAACATTTGAATCTGCAGGGCCGGGCCCTTGAGCGGCTCGGAGGATAAGCAAGACACACCTGCCAAGGGCCAGGGGCCGGATCGCTCTGCACTCTTTCAAGGAGACTCCAGCAACCAGTTCTACAGATATCTACAGACAGCTCAGATCCCGACACATACACTCAGCAGTAGTGCAGGGCGAAGTGCCGCCCGCGCACCCATCGCGGATGCGGAGGGCGTGCTCAGCGGCTTCTAATACTACTACTAGCAGCTACTGGGTACGAGGAGAGTCCAGTGGGTTGCTCCTTCTTAAGGGAATACCGTTGAAGTAACTTACTGGCCAACTCAGGCAGGTCTGGTGCGAGAATTGGGACAGCGACAGTTTAAAGCAGGTGCTTCAAGTGCTGGCATCTTGAATTTCGCGTCGCCATACCCAACCCATACACGATCCTCTTCCTTTTGCGCCATCGCGAGACCACCGACGCCCGGGCTCACTCCATGACCTGCATGACAGGCACCACCAATAAGCCAAGCCATTTGCAGAGATCCTTGCATGTTTCTGGCTCAGAACCTCCGACAGGAAGAACGAGGCGTTGCATCCGGTCGCTGCATCCATCCTGCATTGCGGATCAAGCCTTGGGAAACGGGTCGGTCTGCATGCAGAGCGCATGTCTTGACGACCTGCTACAGGACTCGCCAAGCGTTCAACACGAAATCATGAGTGCCAGGCTGCAGTAGACCTGGAGCAGCCAAATGATCACAAGTTATCCAGCAGACAAGTTAGACAAGGCATACCAGCAGGTCACTGACTAAGCCCTCACAAGAATTGATCCGGGCAGAGTGGTCTTTGAAGCTAAATGCCATCTTCAAAGAACCAATCGTATGAATACGGATAATAATAATAAGAATAATAATAATAATTAATAGTAACTAATAATAATTACTAATTAAAAGTAATTAATAATAATTACTAATAATCATGATAGTAGTAATAATAATCACAACAAGAATAATCACTGAATGTATCGCACTAGCAGCAATCATCATGATCATAGTGCCCATTATAATCATAGTAATCACAGTACTTGCCGTAGTCATAGTAATCAAGAGATCACAGTACTGTTCGTAAGAACAATCATATAAGCAACTCGAATAATTTGCCTTCCAAGCCAGAAAAAGCACAGAACCCTAAAGCCCTGAACTCTTGCACTTTTCAGCGCCAGGCCTTGAAGCAAGGACAGGAAGGCTCCGTGCCGCGGCAAAACCTCGACCAGTCTCAGGCAGATTCCTGTTTTGGGGGTTTGGGCATCAGGGCCAGGGTCCAGGATGAGGTCTTGGGTTATTCTAGTCGTTGTACGCGGCCCACGGAAAGAGAGCTTCCACCCCAGCTGAAGGAATCCGGAACCCTAAGCCCCTGAACCCCAGCACCATGTCAACACAAACCTTGCACCCCCCTTGCACCCCGCGGCTCCCTCTCGCCCCCCCCCCTGTTCCCCCCCCCCTGCGTCCCCTGCAGCCCACTAGCCCCCTCTGCTTACCCCAAAGAGGCCTTTGCTGACAACGGCCGCAAGTCCTGACGCTTCTTTTGTGCGAGGGGTGCCACAGGTTCTCGTAGGTCATGCCAGGGAAAGCAAATTACCTTTCTTATCACCCTTCTTAGTGGTAGTACTATGACTACCATGAATAGGATGATTACTATGATTGCTATGCTTACTTTGCGTACTGTGAATGCTCTGATTACTATTGGTACAATTACCATGTTTTACTAAGACTCATGCAAGCAATGGAGATGACATGAACGATGCTGCCGCTTTTGCTCTTGTTATTGTTCGTGCTGAGATAACTGTGCTCGATATTATTGTTCTTGTTCTTGCTACTGTTATTGCTCTTGTTCTATTGGTATAGTTGTTCTTGTTCTCCTTGTTCTTACTGTTCTTACTGTTCTTACTGTTCATGCTATTTTTGTTATTGCTGTTATTGTTGTTATTGTTGTTATTGTTCTTGTTGTTTTTTTGATGTTCTTTGTGTCCGAAAGAAGGATAGTCTGGTGCTTGAGCCAAAATGGCTACGGTTCTTCGGTCTTACGGCTTCGGGTTTTGATGGTTTCGGGGGCTCACGGGGGCTCAATGTGACCGTCCTTAGGGTGAAGCATGCCAGGCATTTGAGGCTTTCGACTCTCGCACTCGCACGCAGCAGGAAAGAATTGTGATGATTTGAGAGTTTAGGGTTTCTGGGGGCAGTCCACTGAAGAAGGCAAGCCTTTTACAAATGCGCGTCCTAGCAGCAGTAGCCATAGCAGTAGCAGTAGCAGTAGCAGTAGTTTATAGACGATCATCTATCTAGAGATCTTCCAATATCAAAAGATACATGAAATCGTAATTCGGAAAAGTCTTATGATGCTTCTCCTAGAATGTTTGAATATTGCATAATTAATATCCTTGATCATGCATCCCATCATCCGCTGCTGCTGCTGCTGCTGTTGCTGCTGCTGTTGTTCTTGTCCTTGTTGAGTCTTCTTGTTGACCTCCCGACAAAAACGAAAAGGAACTCTAAACCCATACCTAAGTCCTTGTCTGCTTGAAGCGTGGTGAGAGGTGATGAGGGACAACGCTGCGCGTAGCACAGTCCTCCACTCGTCGCACTGCTTCAGGCTGCGCTTCTCCCGGCCAGTCCTCTACGTTGCAACTTGTCGGTGGCTTGGTGAAGCTTTAGGTCTCAGGGTTTGAAAGAAGCCCGAAATTGCTACCATCGTTGGAGAGAAGCACCTGTTGCCTGTTGGCACACCAGATTCCCAGCTAGTTTCCCCGCAGAAGCAGGAGTGCCAAAAACACAAAAATTGCTCTGGTTTTTGTAGGGCAGTAGCATTGGCGGGTGTATGATGTGTTGGGAGCAAGAGTCAAGAGCAAGATACCGAGCACATAGGCACAGCTATCTTGTCAGAGCTTCAGGGCATAAGCATTTCAGTGCGAAAGCTGTTTGACACGCTGTGCTGAGGTCAAGGCCAAACGATTCTCGTCTGTGACGGCAAAGCCCTCGACATCGCCGAGGTCGGAGGATGCCTCACAAAGAGCTGCAGCTGGAAGATCGTCCAGCAGGGGCCACGAATCGATTTTTTGGAGACGATTGCAAAGAGACTGCCACGACATGAGCAACATCACGTGGGGATACGCCCGGTCGCGTTTGAGGTTGTGGGTTGAGGGTTTCGGGTTTGGGGTTTAGTGTTTGGGGTTTGGGGTTTGGGGTTTGGGGTTTGGGGTTTGGGGTTCGCTGTTTCTTTGAAGCCGGGTTGTGTGCGGCTGCAGAACCTTCATGAGCACAGGACTTTTTGTGCGCAGCGACCTTCGAAATTTACCCAGGAATCTCGTGAAGCTTCCCTGGCTTCTTTGTCAATTCTACCTCCATCCTCGTTTGAGGAGAGGAACGACGCTAACTGCTGACCCACTTTTGGGTGCTACGCCCGAGACTTGGATTTAAGGAATGGCTTTATTTTATTGACATGTGAGTAACAGTGAATCTGGCACATAGTGGGAAAGGGAGTGCAGTCCCTGCGGCAAAGCTCAAAGCGACCACGTCATGTCACATCACAGAAGCTGCATCCTCAGCCATCGCGCTTGCGGATGGCAGCAGACTGCTGGCGCTCAGATCTGCAACATTTCAAAAACATTTTACAACAGCGGTTGTGCACGTAGAGAAGGACATTGTCCTGACTCCGACTATCTGAAGCACACACACATGCACCCATACTCTTCCCTGCTCTTGTTGGGCGACCCTGTTCATGAAGTTTGCTGTTGGATCCTGGCAGGACAACATCCCAATCATGCTTCCCGTTCGAATGTGGCGTGTTGCCAAAGCAGGGGAAAATCGTCAGGTATTTCGCATTATGTACGATTCCATCACTTGCTGCTTCATGAGCACGTCCTGGATCGGCCAAGGTCACACCGTCGTCGCTTCATGCACCGAGTCGAAACAATCTCAAAACCCAGGGCTTAAGCTCCCCGCTTCCATCCTGGGATCCCTTTGTACCGGAAGTCTTGGTTTCTAGGAAAAATGTTGTAAGAAGTTACCCGTCACACAAACAAGAATCAAACCCGAGCTGCTCTTAAACTGCCTGCCACTCCTCTCATGTCTGGGCTTAGGGCTTAGTGGTGTGGGGTTTCGGTGGGCTCCAGCCTAAGAGATGGGTTGCACCACAAGCAATGGCCGAGGCGTTTGCTGTCCAGGGCTTTTTGGGCTTAGGGATGTGCGATTCTGGTGTGGATTTGCGCGCACCTTGACAATGTACGCCAAGCTGGTCATGTCGGTGTCAGGGTCGTTGGTTCGGCCCCAATTTCCCCCTGTCATCTCCACACGCACCCTGTCATCCACGAAGTGGAACTTGCACCTCGGAAAACAAAATATTATCATCAACACCGGGTGGTCAAACAAACATCTCTTGACAGGCTGATTCTCATTTGGGGCTTCCGCGTCTATGCTCACTTCTAGCTCAGGGCCCTGAAGATAGTCATTCTTGCCATACAACTCCGTCTAGAAATGGCCCACCACAAGAGACTCTATATATTGGACCCGAAACCAAGAAACCCTACTTCGAGGCCAGGGCGCCTGGACACGCAGGTTTGGAAGACAAACCGATTCTGAACCGCGGCGATGAACTCCCCCATGTCCTGGGCTCGCCGAACCCGGGTCATCGGGTTTAGGGTTTAGGGTTTAGGGTTTAGGGTTTCAGGGTCTCGGAGTTTACGGGATCAGGGTTCAGGGTTCCGATCCACTACCCGGTAACAGATGCTGGGGATCAGGGCTTGCAGTCTGCAGGTTTTTGCGGTGTGCGGAAAGAAGCGCGCGCTGGGGACGACGCACATACAAATCACAGCTCGCCTCGACCTGGTCTAAGAACACTGCCCTATACTTGAATGCCAGACATGCCTCGGACAAATCAACTGCAATCATCTGTACGCCTTTCAAATTTGCCATGTTTTCCACGGCCATCCAGAGGTTGCTCAGCAGGTCTACGAGAACCTCAGCATGGGCTTGCCACTTGGCCGCTGCAGGCGAGATGACGGCCAAGCATGACACGCCGAACCCTACACCCCAAAACCATGGAACCCTGTGAACCCAAGTACCGCCCCACCCAAACACTGCAGACCCCCCCCCCTTGCCTCAAGGAGGATGGTCAGGCCCACCTGCGCTACCGAAGACACACTGATGGCTGGTAGGGGGCCTGCTGGCGTCTTAAGGTTTAGGGTTTCCTGGGGTTTGCGGATGAAGAAGTAAGAGCATATTGGGACTCCAAGCCATGCTGTGCGAAGTCTAAACCCCCAGCCGTGGTTGAGCGTATCTGAGACAAGACTCATTGGGAGCAGTACCCAGCAATAGAAGTCCGGTTTGCAATCCCGCGGACATCCGCGGACCATAACATGGCAGGAACCCCCATGCTGCTTTGTGCCGGAGGTTTAGGGTTTAGGGTTTAAGGTTTTAGGGTTTAGGGTTTAATTAGGGCCCTCCACCCTCTCTAACATCCTGGACGGCCCTCAATGCCCACAGATCAGCACCCCGCCAGGCTGTTGGTCTTTGCGTTGGCCACACAGGCGGGGAGGAACTCCAGGACCAGCGCCCGCTCCTCCGTGTTCTTAGGGACTTCTTTCTCGGATTTGAGTCGGGACCTTGGGATGCCTTGAGGGGCTTCGGGCTTAGGGATCTTGGGGTGCAGGATTAGGCGTTGTTCAAGGGTCCGCACTGCAAGGTGCTCCAGCTGCACAGGGATTTGCTCACTGCGACAACCACTTGCACACTCAGTGGCCATGCAGGGAGTGCTACGCAGCTATCAAGGTGCTGCGCTCCATTAGTTCACGATGAGATGCACAGTGACCGCCCACATCCCTGAGAGGCGAAAGTCCTCCAGACCGTCGCTGAGAAAGTGCTGCGCCAGGAACGACTGCTCTCTGGAGCCTGAGGCTTTTTTGGATGGTCCACCATACTGCGAGCTGAAACCTTCAAAAAACGCTTTGTGCTGTTCAAGCGGCATCCCTTTCATCATAAATAACCCTACACCGGCCGACACCCCTGAACTCACCTGATTCGACCTAGCTCGAGACATGGAGACATCACAGAAAGCCCAGGCACCGAGGCTGTCCCAGGCTCTGCGAAGCTCTTTGTAGCCCTTGGCGTCCTAGCAACAGGAACTGGCCTTGGGGGGGGGGGGGGGGGGGGCAGGGCTTATATTACCAGACATGGTGCGTTCAACACATCTCCGCATGCTCCGATGCAGGGGCAACGAGCCTGTACTCGGCTCAGGCACGCCAGGCGCACCAGCACGAAGTCCTCGGCAGAACGCTGGGGAAGCCGCAGCGCCGATGCCTTTGCATCGAGACAAGGAGTCTGCACGCAACCTACTTCGCGAGTCTCTTCACACCCGACAGGACTGCTGTGGATCACGTACCGCACACTCTTGAGCTCGATGGGTTGGGAAAGAATTCGCCATTCACACCACTAGCTGCAATCATGCCGTCTACCACATCTAAAGAAAGAAAAGGGGAGACCACGCACGGGCAGCAGTGCAGGTCGGGCACGCGGGCTGCGATGAAGCCCCAATAAATGCCTCGAGCAGTTGCATCCAGCAGATGCTGGAGCATCCGGATGCCAGAGATTACCGCCGGCGCATTTGTTGCGTTCCTCAGCTGGAAGCTGAACCCTCTACCCCCAGGGAGCTTTTGCGAGCCCTTCGAACTTTGGTGAGAACGGCTGCTTCCTGTGCAACAGTCATGAGCTAAAGATAAATGCAGCTGTAAGGACAGCCGAAACCAGCCGAGGCACATGAAGCGAGACCCCTGCCCGGAAGCCAGGCCGCTCATGAAACCAAGCAGGAAGAGAATGTAAAATCGGAAAACCTGGGGACTTCTTGGTTAACACGGGGGGGGGGGGAGGGCAACTAGGGAGATGGCATGGAAGCCGCATCAAGGTTTAGGGAAGTGGGGCGGTGCTTAAGTTTAGGGCGACATCCCACCTTTAACATCCTCTGACACCCTTTGACCCTCAATCCGAAAAATTGCCTCCGGGGTCTGATACGCGAGATTTGGGCCCAAATTTGTTTTTCCCAACACCGTGCCTCCTCGCCCTCCTCCTTGTAGCTGAGTATCAGCTCCTGGAGACAGGGATCTCCATAACTCATGAGGCGCGGGGGGGCGGGGGGTAAGGGGGGGCTAAGGGGGGGGGGGGGGAGCTAACATAAACCTTCAGCCCAAAGCTACACCCTAGACTGTAACCCTGAGACCTAAACTGCGTAAACTATACAAACCCTAAACCTGAAACCAGCTAAACAGTCCATAGGCCCTGAAAAAACCTACAAACCCTATAAGCCCTGCAAACCCAAGCCCTAAAGGCCAAACAAACCCTAATGCCCAATCCCTAAACCCTACACCCTAAATCCAAAACCTACGCCCTAAACCAGGCCAAAACTCCAAGCCAACCCACAGCGGGAAGGTGGTAAATGGGATTTCTAGAAACCCCCACCAACCGAGCAAGACAAGATCTGGAGCTCGAGATCTCCAAAGCCCAGGTATCTAAGCGCTTTCTGGGCATGTCATGCGACAACTAGGCTCCGCCTGTGCCACAGCCATTGTTTGCTCCATCTCTTACTCTGCTCGGGTTTGCTTGGACAACAAGAATGCACGACGCACACGGGCGACGCATTTCGCGCGTATCAAGTTGGAAGCCTCCTGTTGCGTTGACGCATCGAAATAAGCTCTTGACGGTCCGCAGTGTATAAAGGTGGCAATTGTCGCTCAGACGACTGATGGGCAAGGATGGGCGGGCGCAAAGCGGGTTTTTTTACGTCCCCGATATATAGGTGCTGGTCCGAAAGGTCTCGATGACCCAAGGACAACATTGTAAAGACAAACATAAGCCAGCTGCTAGAGAGCTAGCTTTTTTCGCGAATAAGTTCCATTCTTGATCGGGGTACATTCCGGGTACATTGGATGGCTCTGTGCATTCAGTGAAAAGTGCCTGGAGATGGCATTAAGACCCCTGGAGATATAGACGCTACTAATGTGGTCCCATTTACAGGAACCCAAAAAGGCAGAACAGATGGGGCAAAGAAAGGACCCCCTGTGAGGGGCCCAATTGGCTCAGGAGAGGGGGTTTCCGAATTAGGGAAGCGCTAAAATAAACCCCCAAACAGTAGGACTTATAATAAGGAACCCACAAAGTACCCCCTGTTCGGAAACCCCATTGCAAAAACCAAGCATGCCACGCAGAACTCCTGTAGCTGATTGACATTTGCGGGGATATTCTCGCCCTGCAACCTGGGTGCGATCTTGGGCCTATGAAAGCTAAACCTTAGCACTGGAAGCCAGGTACTTCTCCCGCAACCAACACATTCACATGGCTCTTGCGGCGCTGAGGCCGAAACATCTGGGCCAGATTGAAAGTCTCGTGGACCTGAAGTGCCTGGCAGCATGCAAGTCGCACAAAGCCCGACACTGGTCAGGTCTATGCTTACACGTCCACTCCCCATCCATGGCTTGCATAGGCCTGTGGGACCGTCTAGAGTCTAGCATCCAGAGAACATGGTGTCTTGTGAGTCTGTTTGTGAGAGCCCCCAATCTTCCCCTCGCTTCATGACCTCCTGAACTCTAGTTGTCTCGCAGGGTTCTGCTCAAAAGCGCCCACCTTTCTGACACGCCGCAAGCCATCTTCATCCAGCCGTGTGGCCGATGGAACAACCTCAAGGCCAGTGTGAGGATGTGTTGGCTTGGCATAGAAAAGATGTGCAGCAGCTTGGCTTCTTGAATTAACTGCAAGCGCGATTACATTCTCATGGAACTCCATCAGGTACAGCACGGCACGCTCTGGACGCCTGTCATGAAAAGAGTCATGTTGCACTGGAAATGTGACACGGTACAGCTGCTGCCCCAACAGCAAAGCACGCCTCTGGCTCTTCGGCAGCTGGTTCAGCAATGCTTTGGATTTTCCGAGCGCGCGAATGGCCAGGAGAACCAAAACGGCGTGCAGTTGCTCCTGCCAGTCAGACAGCAGGTGCGAATTAGTATGGCACCAGGTACTTAGCAGGAGAATACCATTTGCAGGGCTCTCACAGGAACCTGAACTCTGCTCTGGAGCTCGAAGGTCCTAGGGATACCATTGCTGTACCTACTCACCACACCCTACCACTTCCCAACCATCACGTACTCGTGTCCTCGGACGGGCTGACCCACCGCATGATGTCACGCAGTTGATACCACTGCTCTGGTCGCAGTTTGGCTTGAGGAGCTTGCGGCTTCGTGAAGACATCGTACTTGCCTGCAGCCTGAGATAGAAAAAGCTTGGGTCAACGAGTGAACGCGTCTCAGGCTGAAGAACATTGTAACATGAACACGCGTGGACCTTTGAAGCCTCTGCCTGCTCAAGCCAAGCTGCCAGAGCCATGATACTGATGCAGGATGACTCGCCCCGGTCGCGTTCAGGTGCCTGCTTCAGCACCACGTGGGAGCCTCGTCGCAGGACTTTGGAGAAACACAGAAACACTCCCCCAAAGCCAAGTTTGGCCAAAGCATCAATGCGTGGAAGCCGAGTAGCCCCTCTGCGGATCCAGCTCTGGAATGACCTCTTGCAGCCTCTTAGACAAGGCCTCCACCTCCGGCTGCAACAGCAAAGTACATGGACATACATGGACAGATGTCAACTCGGAGATTCGGAGACCCACCGAGTTATGCCTCCAACTTTGCAGAAGGTCTAACCGCGTCATGGACAAAGGAGGAGACGGTCCCGTGGCGCCACAGCGAGGAAGAAGTGTCTCCTGGAAAGCAGGCGGCAGCCAAACTTCACGGTCACTTATGTCACTTCTCATCCGTGCTGTATCACTTTAGGGGGCTGGCATCCGAGGTGCCCTTGCCAGACCCTGCCCAAACCAAAAAGAACACCGAGAAAACTGAGAGGCCTCGCATGGGCCACATGGAGCTCTCCGTGGGGAATCTCACGGGCGCCGTGTCCTGCATAAGAAACCTTAAACCCTAAACCCTAAACCCTAAACCCTAAACCCTAAACCCTAAACCCGAACACTTCGGATGAAGGGGATGCAGAAGACTTTGGCTGTCCTCGGGCGTTTGTGTTCCATCCTCCGTGTCGCCTCCAGGTTCGTATTCCGGCTCATCCTCTCCCAAGATGTCAATGTTTTCCAGCATGGTCCTTGGTTGAGCGAACTATCCACGGCATGAGAGAGTTCAAACTTGGCTCATCGTCCGAAGATGAAGGAAGCTCGGAGGAGGGAATGCCATGACTGTTAAGAGAACATGTGCGCCTCCCCGTCCCTATGCGTATCGGCAGGCGTGTCATGGTACTCTTGCGAAGGCATGTCACGCATGTTCGGGGTTTGCAACATTTTTGCAACCCAAAATTAGAACTGCTCTTGCCACGTTGCGGTTTACACTTCAAACTTGGGAACCTTTTGGTGGGTTGCAGTGTTGTGTAGAACCAACGTGCGGGCATGCACGGCCCTGAACAAGGGCAGGAAACCCAGGCATGAATGGCAAGTCGAGCAACGTTGGATCCGGATACAAGATCTGATAAACCTGATTTTGCTTGCAGCATCTTTCTGACAGCTTCACCTGGTCCTCAAGCAGCAGAAATGATCTGTACTCTGAATCCAAAAAGTGGGTGGCAGCTGGTGGCAGAACGCACGTGACAAGATGTCCTCGTGGGTCATCTCGCCGTTGGCCTTCTGCATGGCGTTCACAAACTCTTTCGCATACTCACAAAACATTCGTGTGCAGCCTTGGTGGAGGCGTACACAGATCAGCACACATCACGAAATGCTGCACATGCGATGCTGTGAGCACCACACCCTCATGCTAGATCTCGCTCGTCCTGCATATTCTAGTCAACTGTTGTCTCCCTGCTGCGCCTGGTGATTTTCGGATGCAGTCCGCTAAGTCGTTTCCAGCCAAAGTGAACAGTTCTGCAAAAGTCCTTGGATCGGCATGTGACAACGGGAATTCAAATCACTCCCATCTCACCAAACACAAAAAAACACTCGGCCAGCGCAGCCCCAAAGTCAGCGCCGTCAGCGTTGTCCGATGCCTCAAGGCTTTGTCAGAAGGAAAGATCGACTCCCTTCGGTTGCTCAGGAGGGCTGCTTAAACTGTCCAAGCACATGTTGAAAAGCCTGCTCCGCGCGACAGTCAAGTACATAGTTACGTAGCTCATTCCAGGAAAACTGCGCCAAGGCGCAGCAGGACCTCGGCATAAAGGCTCAACTCCTCGAACCAGTGCACACCTTCCAACATCTCCTCATGCCCATTGAAGTCGAAAAACTTGTAGGATCCTGCAAGTTGGGGGAGGATTTGGTCCTTTGGGGTCCTTTGCAACAAAGAACTGGACTTCCTGGCATCTACAAGTCCAAGCTGCAACTCTGCCAAGCAAGCCGAATTTCTCTTCTACTCCCAGGTCCTGTGGCTGTGATGTGAAGAGCTGTGGAGAAGCCGCCAGGGCTGAAAACCGCTTCACCGGTCTCATAGATGTCCTTCTTGAGTGCTGCGCAAGCAGCTGCAAAGACCTCGTGGTATGCCTCCAGTGCTTTGGAAGTGGACTTGCAGTGAGCCGGGGTGCACAGCTCTGCTATGCAGTTGCTCCGTTGCTCCTAGGATCATTATGGGCGACTGAATGCGTGTTCCATCCATCAACTCCACGCCTCTTCTGTGAGAAGAAACACAGGCAGCGGTGACAGGAAAGCACTCCTCACGCTATTCTGAATCTGGCCCAATCTACATGTCTCTGTCGCACCTGACACAGGCCTCACACACCTGAAAAAACTCTTACGAGATTTTGCTCCTCTGGCCAACATACAGTTCCGTCTGCAGAGTGCTTGAGATGAGACTGCTGTCGAAATTGGTCGGGGACATCTTTTCGAGCTTGTAATCCTTCAAGCTGTGCTAGCATTGCACTCACACCAAGACACACGCGCTGCTTCGACTCATTGAAAGCTGTTGAAAGCCCAAGCACCACGAATTTCATGATTCGGGACACGAGGTCAAACTGCGCATTCTGGTTGGTGAGATAGACTCTGATCTCTCTGCGCTGCCGGGCATGCTCCTGCCACACAGGCTGCTGCCAATTCCACTCTTGAGCCTGGTCTCTGTGGAACTCAGAATAAAACCCTAAACCCTCCCGCTTCTCCCTGGGCCTCAAGGATCTTCAGCAATTAATCAATGCTGTGTGTCTACACCTCTACGTATGACTGTGCACACAGCAAGTGCATGAGACATCTCCAGAAGCCAGGAATCCGCATGCAGAAAAGAAAAAGAGATAACGTAACGCACCTCGTTCATGGCCCTCAACTCGGCGAGTGTACTGGATATCGTCGAAATGGACGTTCCAATGATGAGGAGGCAGAAGATCTCGGTACATGGGGGGCAGCAAGCAGTATCCAGCAGGTGCATCACCACATGCTCATTGAGTCAATGAGGTATGAACATTCATCCAGGCAGCTGCGTGCACGCTACTGCTTCTGTGCACTCAGAGAATGCCTTCTCTGCTCTCAGGCTCTGGCATACATGAAGATATCCACCAAGCGCTCCACATCACTGCCCGGGGCTAACGGAGCCGGCGACGGGTTATTCAGGATGAAGCGGAACGAGTGGAGATACTGGACCCAACCTGATCGCCACATGCCACACAATGCCACAGGACATGCAACAGTAGAGATCGTGAGGCTCTTCCACGACAAGACCGTTCCAAGCACTGAGCCTGAGTCACAAAACGATCCCACTCTCCCTGACTGTGGTTGCAATCGAACGAACCCACTACAACACCACAACTGGCGAGCGTCCTGGCACTTCGAGGGCATAGGCTTCCGCTATCCAGCTTGACTCGCCTTGCGCCTGAACGACAGCGTTGGCAACGTTGACATGGAGCGGCTGGTCAGGGCCATATCTGCAATACCGAAGCTGAACCTGTATATAGAGCCCGAAATAGGGGGACGCATGAGGATGCATGGGTTCGGAAATCTACCGTCACCTGCGTCCATTTGCCCACCGCGAACCAGACGCAGGTCAGAATGTGAGCGACGACCAAGATCACCATGGACATGTTGGTAATTGCCTCAGTATGCAGCGCATGCACATGAACTAACCGATACGAACCTATGGTGGCTTCTGGCAGCACTGTCTTGACACAAGCAAGGCTACAAAGGCAGAGGCACACGCCCAGAAGTTCAGAGGGGCATACGCTGTCATTCAGACGTCACTGTAGAAGTATCATGATCAACTTTGTTTTTGCTCCCTGACCGCTTCACTAGAACAAATCCCGTCACAAGTCTCGAGCACAACTACTTCAGGCCGCGCGGCCATCACTAGAATCATCCACTGCCGGCCAGTCGATGCGGCGACCTCCTGCAATGGCTTGGAGCTGCGGAGGGAGCTTCGGGGATGTGTTTAGTGCACGTGATGGCACTCAGCGGACTCTCAAAGGTGTCCCTCATGCACCCATTGCGTTCAGGAGTTGAGGAGGTCAGGAGTTCAGGTCCTGGAGCACTTGATTGAACTTGGACATCTTGACCAAGCGCAGCAACCGAAGCGCCCTGGCAAGGCGAACCTGGCCAGAAGTCTTGGCATCCTACTGGCAACTACTGGCACGAGGCTGCTGTATGCTACCGGCTACTTGTGAATCTATTTTCATGCTTACACTTCAAACTCCGGCACCAACATTGACCCCCAACTTTGGAACAAACGTCTTGCGCGACCCTCCTGGAAGTTTTACAAAGTGGCATCCAGCCCTGCCCAAAGCGGAGGAAGCAGCAAACCTTCTAGCAGTTTGGAACACGATTCCCTAGTAAGGCCCGAGCAGTCCGCAGGTACGTGTTCGCGTTCGACTGTTCATCTGCAGAAGGCTTAGGAGGCTGGGTGCTCAGATGCTCAGCAGACGCTTTAGGTTCTCAGCTCTCGATGTACTGGGGCTCTGGCCGTCAGTGCCGATGGTCGCCGCTGTCAACGCGTCCAAGACCACCAACGCTGCATCGAAAAGGAACCAACCCTTGATATACTCCAGCATAACCACAGACCTCGTCTTCACCATACTGCCGTTCTGATAGATGGCGGTATTGAGATTCACCTGAGCAGTATGTGAATGCTTGAAACAAGCATGGAGAACATCACAGAATGGAGACAACCATGGAGAACATCACAAAACTGGGAAGCATGGTTAGCCAAGCAGTGGAAAACACACAACGTGCTCTTCAGGAAATGAGGCCACCACAAATATGTCCATGGTCCAGAACAGGAAGCTCACGCAGAATATGGCGAACAAAAACGTCGTCCCGGCATCGTCCAGCCCCGGGTCGATCTCCCAGGCCAATGAAACGGGCATCGTGAAAGCATCTAACCTCGGGTGCACTGCCAGCTTCGCAAGGTCCACGTGGCAACCCTGAAACCTGCTCAAGCCAACTTGTGAAGGACAGTAGGGTAGTTCACCTTGAAAACCGTTTTTGCAATTTGCCACGCTGTCGGGCCGCGAAAATTATGTTCATGGCAAAAAGGATTAGGTTGCTGGTGCCCTGAGGTTTGCATTGTGTCCAGTGCTTGGAGATTTAAACAGACGAACCTCAAGCATCGAGGGGTTCCAAAAACCCCACATCTCTACAGCCCGCTAAGCCCTCAACCCTCTAAGGCCCGGGGGGTCGAAGCCGCCCAGGCCCAGCTGATGCTCATGATTGGAAATGAACTCCTCTCTCTTGAGCAAAACAGTGCAACCTGCCACACCCACTACCCCCACCCAACGGAAGGAGCCGCACCTTCAACTGACAGTCAATTTGGCAGAAGGCCCACGCACAACTTGTTGCAGCGCAGAGACAGGACCATGATGATGGAAGTACCGTCCCAGGCAAGCTTGAACTTGCCTTGCGCCAAAGACCGCCAGGCAATGGCCCAACATTCTTTTAGTAGGGAGCTTTCACATTATAAGGACATGTTTGCCGGCGCAAAAACGAACATGCAAACACAAGATTTCTAGGAATGTCGCAAGTTTTCTTTGTCGTGGCACCTTCACTCCCAATTCTGCCAGTCCGAAACCCAGGTAGGGCGGCCCCTTAAGGGGGAAGACCCTTTCAAGAGGATCAGGAAGGATACCGAACTGTTTCGGGGACAGGGAATATGACACATTAAAGGTGCAACACGCAATGAGCAACCGATCCACCATGATCAGCATCAGGATCAGCAGCAGCTGAAGCAGCAAAAGCAGCAGCAAAAGCAGCAGCAAAAGCAGCAGCAAAAAGAAGCAGCCACAGCAGCATTGTGGACAGGCTCGCGCAAGCAACCCTTGATAACCAACACGGTTTGTGCGTGAGACCGCGACCCGTGGAGTCTCTGCCTGATGGGTCCAACATCCGCAACCACCCGAAGCGAACATCCAGCAGCTCGGCGGTGCCCGAGCGCTGGAGCTGGGTGAGGGCAAAGGTGCTCCTGCAGGGGACGATTTCTGAAAGCTTCTTGACAGGTTCGGTCTTCTTGTACCAGAACCTTTTTTGTTGTCTAAACTAGTCTAGACTTTGGACTCTTTCACCCTTGCCCGAAAAGAAAAGCACGTGGTGACCAGGAACGTTCACATCCGCACTGCCAGGCGACAAGAGACATCTGGGAGTTTGCGAAGCAAACAGAAACAAATCAATCCAAAACCTTCCGTGGTCGAAGGACTGTGAGGGTCGTTTGCACAAGACGTCTACTATGGAAGGTACCTACAAGTGGAACGCCTTTCTTTCAACAAACCCCATGTGAGGCAGGCCTGGCTGACTTCGCGCTTTCGACCGCACTGCCGGTGCCTGGGATCAAGGATGCACAGACTCAGGGTTTTGAGGTTTTGGGCAGCGTTTCAGGCTATTGATGGATGTTTGAATACGTGCGGAAATCAACGGTACACCCCCTGCCTTACACCTTCGACTGAACACACAGGTTACACTTTTGCTCTGCCAGCCTCAAGCCATAGCGATTAGGACTTCGGATGGCTGAGGAATGTTGGCCGTGTTCTCGGGTTTAGGCAGTGCGAAAGCATGAGCGATACACATCCGAAAGAGTGCAAAGGGCCTGCTGTCTGCGATGCGCTGAACTGCGTCGACAATTCCATCCACCTGACAAGGAGCAAGATGGACGTGAGGATCAGAGCCCATAACGAGAAGAGCAGCGCTAGGAACAACCTAATGTTCGGGCAGGCTCTTGGAAATTGAAATGTCCGAGGGTGCAGTATGGTGCAGCTACAATTCTGCGTGAAACGTCTAACTGATGAAATCCTCAAGGCTAAATGAAAATTCATGAACTGCTGCAGCATGCTGCGGCTGTGACCTGCCATGAAGGCGGATGTCGTTGCCACCCTCCCTGCCACCGACGGACGCTCCGTATCGGCGGCTGTTGATGCGCATGGAATCCTCCTGCTCAAGGTGGGCTGCTCTTCGGGCACAAGGCGGGCGTGCTGAGTAGACGACGGACCAGACAACACTTTCGGCCTAGACATAATAATGGGAATGGTAGTGTGGCAATCGTCCTCGTAACAATCGTGTTAGTAATAATAGTAGTAGTAGTAGTAGTAGTAGTAGTAGTAGTAATAATAATAGTAGTAGTAGTAGTAGAAGTAGTAGTAGTGGTAGTAGTAATAGTAGTAGTAGTAGTAGTAGTAGTAGTAGTAGTAGTAGTAGTAGTAGTAGTAGTAGTAGTAGTAGTAGTAGTAGTAGTAGTAGAAATAGCAGTAGTAGCAATAGTAGTAGTAGTAGTAGTAGCAGCAGCAGCAGTAGTAGTAGTAGTAGTAGTAGTAATAGTAGTAGTAGTAGTAGTAGTAGTAGTAGTAGTAGTAGTAGTAGTAGTAGTAGTAGTAATAGTAGTAGTAGTAGTATAAAGTAGTATATAGTAGTAGTATATAGTAGTAGTATATAGTAGTAGTAGTAGTAGTAGTAGTAGTAGTAGTAGTAGTAGTAGTAGTAGTAGTAGTAGTTGTCGTCATAGTAGTAGTAGTAGTAGTAGTAGTAGTAGTAGTAGTAGTAGTAGTAGTAGTAGTAGTAGTAGTAGTAGTAGTAGCAGTAGTAGTAGTAGCAGTAGTAGTAGTAGTAGGATGGCTGCCCCCCCCCCCAGCGCAACGCCAAGAACGCTACTTTTTCGCACTTTTTTTGCCAAAACGCGTTTTTCTCGAGTTTTGGAGGGTCGCTTGTAAAACCTTGTCAAAGCATGGTTTTTTGGCGTTTACTTGTAAGATTTTTCTAATTATTTTATGTAAAAGTGCTGTAAATACAACCATTCGCGTTGTTTTTTTTTCACATTTTGTTCGTCAAAAAAACCCACGTTTTAAACTGGGGGTTCCCTTGTCAACATTGTTGCGATTCTCTGTCCATTTTTTGGCTGTGTTGCCGACAATTTGTAAATTGCCGCATATGTTTAGGCGCCACAAAGTCCATGGCCACAATTTCCGTGCTCGACGATCTTTCTTTCTCGGTCTGTGTCATTGAAATACACGAAAAATAGAGGTTTTGACACGAAAATGAAGAGAAAACTATAAGGACAATACAAGTTTCCCTCTGTTTGTAAGACAGAACAGAGCCCCCCGGAGAGGAGAGAGAGAAAAAAAAGCAACCAAAAAATGGGTCCCCTGGAAACGGGGAGGCTTCGTGCTGAAGAAGCATGTCCTGAGCCTTTGCTCAAGCTCCTGCAAGCCAATGCAAAATATCGACGAGAGAGAGACGTGCCCTGGAGAGCGCAAATGATTGAATATGTATGCGAGGAATGTGTGATCGGGGAGGGTTTTGGATCTATGGACGTCAGTGGCTTTGGTACGTTTGTGACCACCGAGCAGTGATCGGCGCGCCTGAAATCTGCGTGATCTGTCATGGAAGAATGATCGGAACGCAGGAGGTTTTGGGTTTCGCGCCAGCTCCTGGCAACAGGGATCTTCAATTGACGAAAGACGCTATGGTCTGCAGAAGGGAACAGGCGGGGGAGGGGGGGGGGAGGGTGAGCCGTCAAGTGAGCATGAGTTCACATGGGCAAAAGAAAGCCTCTCCTGACCTTCAGCCGCGCCTCTTCTGAGAAAGAGAGAAAGAGAGAAAGAGAGAAAGAGAGAAAGAGAGAAAGAGAGAAAGAGAGAAAGAGAGAAAGAGAGAAAGAGAGAAAGAGAGAAAGAGAGAAAGAGAGACAGAGAGAAAGAGAGAAAGAGAGAAAGAGAGAAAGAGAGAAAGAGAGAAAGAGAGAAAGAGAGAAAGAGAGAAAGAGAGAAAGAGAGAAAGAGAGAAAGAGAGAAAGAGAGAAAGAGAGAAAGAGAGAAAGAGAGAAAGAGAGAACGAGAGAAAGAGAGAAAGAGAGAAAGAGAGAAAGAGAGAAAGAGAGAAAGAGAGAAAGAGAGAAAGAGAGAAAGAGAGAAAGAGAGAAAGAGAGAAAGAGAGAAAGAGAGAAAGAGAGAAAGAGAGAAAGAGAGAAAGAGAGAAGAGAGAAAGAGAGAAAGAGAGAAAGGAGAGAAAGAGAGAAAGAGAGAAAGAGAGAAGGAAAGAGAGAAGAGAGAAGAGAAAGAGAGAAAGAGAGAAAGAGAGAAAGAGAGAAAGAAGAAGAGAGAAAGAGAGAAAGAGAGAAGAGAGAGAGAGAGAAGAGAGAAGAAGAGAGAGAAGAGAGAGAAGGAGAGAGAAAGAGAGAAAGAAAGAGAGAGAGGAGAGAGAGAGAGAGAAAGAGAGAGAGAAAAGAGAGAGAAAAGGAGAGAGAAAGAAGAGAG
>CAJNDS010000914.1:37500-51955 GCA_905221605.1 Symbiodinium natans
AGGCACCTGGGCCCAAAACAGCAGTCATCGAAATGCGAACCTCTGCCTGCAGTTCTGTTGCCCTCCTGCGGAGTTATGAAGCCTCGTTGATGACCAGCGTCACCATCTAAGCAAGAACCAAAATTTACAGGGCAGGACATCAAAGAGCACTGCAGTGTGGCCATCTTTGAAGGCGTACACGGGACGAACCATGCCACCACAGCATTCTAACTCGCTGCAGATTTGAGAAAACCACTCAGAAGTTGCATGCAATGATGAATCCGATGATTGTATCTGGTTGTTCGCCACTCTCTACCGAGCTCCAACGTTGAAGCCAAATACTCACACGCACACTCACACACAACCAAAACACCTGCCTGCACCACAACATGGCGAAGAGATTCAAACTGCCCGTGCATTCTGTCCACCAGCTTGTCCTTGGTAGCTGGTAACATCAAGGGGGTCGTCCGTGTCTTTGAATAGCCGTGCCACAAACTTGTGTTGTCTTCAACCCGACCTGCCGTTCAGTCCAAAGCGCCCGCGAAAACATACGCCAGTCTATGCATCTTAGACACGAACTCGGATCGCATGATGTCAACGGCTTCCACAGGATCGTGAACCGACTCCTGCGATCAACTTCCAGTTCTGCACCATGCGACAGCAGCAGGTTGCATCCACACACATGCTTCTATGGTACTGTCATCAACTATTCCAAGACACACGACAAGCAAATTCTCAAAGACATGCCATGAGCACAAATGGTCGTAACACAGCCTAGCTTTCACATAAAGCCGCATGAAGTGTACTGATTTATGTAGGACCTTTCCAATTATCCAGCACCATGCCAAGCAGAAATGCCGACTTGAGCCATCTTGCAGGTAAGCAAGATACAGCCAATTAACCTCCGCATCTTGGTGGTTGTCGGAAACGACCAGCTCGTCTTCATCAAGTCGTACCTTCATCTTGTTACAATAACGACACATGACCACCATCATGCACGGGCTGATTCTGGAGTCTTAATGTTCGAGCTTGATCTTGGGCAGCGAAGCACTGTGTAGGCGATCTGGTCTGAGGCAAACCTTTGCACCATGGATTGAACCAAGTTGAACCAAGTTGCCTCGCAAACCGGCTCGTCGTCGGCACGATTGCTAAAATCCAGAGATGAGATGGGCGTCTCAGTTGATTGGCTGGAGTTCGGCGGCGTGGGCATGGCGCTGGAAGGCGCACGGATGTCCCTACGAAGATAATCTAGGCTGTGCCATGCTCTGCCTGTCTCTATATGCTGGCTGGCCACCATGCAATGGAAAGCTTGCGGCGTCTCCCCACGTGTTCGCCATGAGCTCTGTTCATCTCTGTTCAATCCCGTGGTCAGAACTATGACGGAAAAACAGCTGAGCACCGGACGGTATGCAAGTGCTCCAATATGTGCAACGTGAGAGCAACTGTGACAAAACTCTACGGCGTGTCTTGGACTGGTGTACTAGACGCAGCAACCAGCAACGCTAACAGTTGCATCGGAAAGCACCTCCAACGTTCCCGAAAGAAACAGCCAAGTTCTTCACTGGCACCCAAAAAACTTGAGCCTCGTCTTGATCCGCCCATTTCTGCCTGGCCTCATCGATACAATGCACATCAAAACGCAAACTGTGCTCTTTGCGATCTGACAGCCACTACATCACCAGATACCGCCAACTGCACCTGCCGAAAACAGAGTCAAACACGAACCATAGTGGCCCCCAAGCCCCATGCCGTGCGCAACATGTGTTGCGGAAACCGGTCTTCGAGGAACCTGAGAAGAGAGCGGCTGCAAAAGAGCCCTCAATAGGATGACCCCTAGATGCCTCTCCATCATGGCCAGGTGCTCTTGGTTGTCATGCCTAAGCAACTACCAGTCACAAACAGTGACACAGTGACTACCAGTCACAAACAGTGAAACACTTGATGTTTTGGGGCAACTGCACGCTGAAAGGTCGCGTGCCCGTGTAGAGCATGGCAATGATACAACCTCACATGAAGCGCCCTGCGCTGCATCACTGTCTGGAATCAAGGGAGGCGTGGGTCAAGCTTCCGGCCAGCACTCCAGATGTCCGATTTCTCATCCCAAAGCAGGCCCAAAGCGACCTCTGGACCTCAAGACTGTACCACATGGCACGGATCCGTTATGTCTCGGGTCGGGAACGCAATGTCATCATGCGAACAGTGCCACAAACTGCACATGATCCTACTGCTGCAGACTCCGCTGTGAGCATCGTTGGGCACAGTCCACCCTGTTTGTGAGAGGTCCGAAATCTGTTCTTGTCTTAGAGGCCTGCTATGCGTGTCTTCAAACAGAAGCCGCCACAGCAGCGTGGCGCAAGGCACAAACGGAAAGATGTGAGGGTTTGTGCTGATAAAGGGTTTTGTGGGTGATCGGATCGCATTGGGTTTGGTGAGGCATGAGGCCCGGCATGTCATCGAGCCACCAACACAGCATACCAAGACTCTCATAACCTACACGCCCAACTCAACTTCAGAGTCAACGGACATGGCTCTCAAGACCAAGTTTCTTGCTTCGGAATTGTCGCGTGCCGGCTCGGCCGCGGAAAGCCTCGTCTTTCTTGATCGCAGAGCCGAAGTCGATGATGCTAATGCTGCCTCGGCTCTACTGACAAAACTTCAAGGACTCAGCTGCTGCTGTACACAAGCAAGTGAAGAAGCACTCTCCTGGGCCCACACAATCCATTGGCCGCAGTGCTTCTTTACCCGGCTCCTCTCAATCACGCAACGAAAACAGTGCTGGAAATGGAATACCAGCGAGTGCGGGAATCAATCTTGGTCACATTAGCGTGGGCCCTTCTTCAGAGTAAAGTTATCAAGGGAAAGAGATGAAGACACAAAGGCAAGAAGAGAGAGCTTGCGAAACCCAGTGTGGAGAGCCCCGAAAGCGCTACAACTGAGGAACTCCGTCTCGGACCCCCTTCTAACAAAATCAAGCCCCCGTCGAGAAGGAAGTAGAAAGCAGCAGAAAGCACCTCGTGGGCTGGTCTTGGATGCGATTGGGGCGTTCGCTCGGACGAAACTACTACAGCTAAACCATGTAATCCTAACCCAAACTCCCTGAACCTTAAACCTAAACTTCCTTGACTGCTAGCAGCTGGACTGTTGTCATTATCGCACATCTCGGACACCATGCTTTGAATGCTGAAATCGAACACCAACCAGCACACACTGGAAGCGTCCCGCGGGTGCGGCGCCACGCGAACAGCAGCATCACGAAGCATGACGTTTCGGCATTTCCTAGGCCAGCTGGAGATTATCAAGCTGAAACGCTCTGGAAGATATAGCCTGACATAGCCCTGAACCCTACACATGCTACGTCTGTCCTTCCGCAAAGCTGGAATTTGGGGCTCTGGCAAATCTGTGTGTATGACACCTTTCACCAACATGCTCGACTGGGCTGCATGGCCCCAATCTGCTCTCACGAACTCACCAGCTCATGCGATCATCGGGTAGAGAAGCTTGATTGCACATGCGCTCTAAAGATGAACAGTAGCCAGAAAGTCACTGCAGATGTCACGTCCTTCAAGAATCGAGGCCTTCAAGCTGAATCCAATCCAAGTGCCTAACAGTGCCTAACATTGCCTAACTTTTCAGGCAAGCGCGGCACGAAATCCAAAAACCCTACGGCCCTGGGAAGCTCTTGGGCACCTGCAGCATGCAGACCTGCGAGGCCCTGAAGCAGCTGGTGGGCAATGCTGCGCAGGTCCTATGCAAAATAGGCCGGGAAGAGAGCGTGCCAAGCGGTGCCATGAAAGGCTTGCGCAAAGGCGCGTTCTTTCTGGGGTATCAATGCTTGAGATGCCTTCCCCGTCAAATGCTGCTACGCAAGGATGGAACATCAAAGGAGACCCTGCCAAAGTCCTCCAGGAAGAGCCCACAGCCATTGTTCCTTCCGGGTCACATGTTCATGGAGGGAACAAAAACTGAAAACTAGAAGACGAAAGGATGTGTCGCTGCCTGGGGCTAAGGTTGGTTGTGGGGTACTTTAATGGAGGTTGGCCAGAACACAACACACGGGCCTACGTTACAGTTACACAGTCTCTTGCCAAAGTCGGCTTTAACTACTGCAGGGGTTCGCCCACTCCCTTCCTCAATCCCGCCTGGGGTTGGTCCTACAGTACGGAATGGCTTGCAGAACGATTGTCCTCTTCAAGAAGTCCCGGAGGCTGATGCCCAGCTGCTCAAAGACCATGCCTCAACCAAGAAGCAAAAACATTGAGAACTTACGGGGGCACGTCGAGGGAAACGCAACTCGCCCATTCTGCCACGTCTGCAGAAGGCGAAAGACGCCCTCCCGCCCTCTCTCTCTCTCTCTCTCTCTCTCTAGCTCTCTCTTTTGCTCTCTCTGTTTTTGTTTCTCCTCTCTCTCTCCCCCCTGAGGGGGCCACCCAAAGGGCGCGCATCCATGTCTGTCTCTCTTTTTCTCTCACAATAAGGCCATGTCAGAAATGCTGCGGAGGCTCCAGAAAACCTCAGGTGATTGGGTTCAGGATGTTGTTCAAGGGACTCCAAAATGCACAAAACCATGATTACAAAAATGGCCTCGGTTGGCCGAGCAGCTGTCCAAGAGCCTAACACATAGTCTTTTCCTGCGGCAAGCAGCTCTGCACGTGCACCAAAGGACAGGCGTAACACATTTGGTGTGTAACCTTTTGATTGAAGTCCTAATCAGCAGGCCTGTGCGTGTCCAAGCGCTGGATATACTGGAGCATCTGCAAGAGAAAGCTTGCGCCGGTCTTGACACGCAATCTGCTTATGGCTTATGGTCCGCGCGTGCCAGCAATCCAGCCTCTGCTTCCTCCACTGCCTGCTCACAAAAATCATCTCCCTGCACGGCGCATCTAAGAAGCTGCGTGCAGGCGACACTCATGGATTCCATGTACGTGCGGATCTGCACTGGGGCTGGCACAGCCTTGCCAACCTTTATGGCCACGAAATCTCCAGTCTGAAGATCCTGACTGATCCAGCTTGTCTTTGTCATATCTTGTCACTGATGCCACAACTTAACACGCTGCCTGGCGCAGCTTAAGTCTCTGCTGCCACGCATGAAGCCGCACGGTTTCTTCAAGCCAGGGTAACGACCGTGACCTTGCCTTCGCTGCCAGGACACGGCCAAAGGTTCCGTCACCAAGTCGGCTGCGCAGCTCGTACCTGACAAGATGCTGAAGAAACGATTCCTCACATGGGGAACCTCCAGCAACCATGCGAACCATTGCTCCGCTTCACTACTAGGTCGGGGGCCTTCCACGAGCCAGGATCATTCCTTTCTTCCACCTCTCACATATTCATTCTGCTTCAGAATGCTAAGCTGCTAACCACAAACCGCACCAAAGCTGCAAATTCATGTGCTTATTGGTACAAGGATGTAGGCTGCGACATCTGCACAACAAGGAAGCACCTGAAGTGAGGATGTGCGGACGGTCGTCGTGGGCACGAACTGTCGAGCTCAGACCTTATGCTGAACCAGCCAAGCTCTTACAGGGTGAGGACTGAAAGCACCCGAAGCTGCCACGAAGTTGCTCATCGTCCCTTTCAATTTGCATCATGTTCAAGACATCGACCCCAAACACATACAAGCCCCCCAAGAGGACAATAGGCCAGAGCGCAGCATAATTAACATTGCACGCAGAGAGCTTGCCATGAGCAAAAGGCTTGGACTGGCAAAATGGCAAAGGCAGTCCAGGGTTTGTGAACATGTGAACATCGAGTTTGCAGCGCTAGGTCCAGGTCTGAGATCCCACGGGGGTCGAAAGAAGGCAAAATTCAAAAGCTCCCACGAAGTATGCGAAAGCTGAGGAGTCAGGGCTATTGCTACATCAAGCTACCGTGCGATGTGGCTCTGCTTCTGCTGGGCCATGCTTGCTTCCTTCCCGCGGGGTCGGGATCTCGACCTGCGACACGGCGACATGAGCGGCGTTAGCGATCAGACTGGGGCCCAACCTCGAAGACGATCTCTGCATCTTGCGCGACATCTGCGCAATCAAGCAACATGGAGAAAGCAAATCGTACATTTGTTCTGCATGCAATCGCGCGCGTTCCAAGAGCCCACGGTGCCTGACGAAATCGTCGGATGGTCAGCAAAGCTGAGCCCAATGGACTTCAGTGATCAATATCCTCAAAAGCTCTGCATTTGCAAGACAAAAGCTTTCACACACATTGGACACCGTAAACAACATCTGCAGAGGTGCATGCAGACGCACGCTCCTGGATGAATTTGGCAGCACCGTGTGTAGTAACCCTTGGTCGCATGCTCGGCATGTGCTAACTATACGACAACGCAAGCCGGTCGTGTCTAGAGTCATCCTGATTGTCATAACAACACGGCCGTCAAAGCTGTCAACAAACGTCGAGGCCACGGCCCGCATTCGAGCGAACAGCTGCATGCCGCCCAGCGAACGCATGCGAGCGCGTACTCATGTGCACTCCCACTTGCAACCGCCTGGAACCGCTAACTGTAAAACCACCATTTAAGAGCTGCGATCCTTCTCAAAACATTCTTGGCGCGGAACGTGACCTGGTCCCCTGCGTGGTGTATGAATCTGGTTGGACGGGACCCCTTGAACCCAGAAGCTAAGGTGATACACATGGTACCTACACAGACACACTTGTTGCCGACACACTTGTAGGTGCCCAAGTACTGGTGGAAGAAACAGAGGAAACGAGCGAAAGTGTACAAAGGGATGTCAATGTCAGCGGTATAGAAAAATGACTGGAATGTCATATGAATATGTTGTGAATGCAACGTTCCATATGTGTTGTATCAAATTGTTGGGCTCGTGTGTCAATGATGTGTTGTGATTGCAACGTTCCATATGTGTTGTATCAAGTTGTAGGGTTCGCGTGTCAATATTGAACAGGTTGAAAAGTTATGCCCATGTCACAAGCGTTCGAAAACGGTGCTGGAAGTGGTTTTGTTTGGGAATCGTGTTGTCCAAATGTTGCACAAGCTCACCTTATGCTGCATGAGGCTTTGTGTCTCTGAGGACTTTAGAAACATCTGGCCTGTCCCATTGCATAACAGAGAGCCCGGTTCTTCCATTCCGGAAGCCTTTCGGATCAGCCTCCGACAAACGTAAACCTCTGCACTGCTGGACCCCTGCAATGGGGCAGTGGGTGAGGCACCACTGCGCACCGCCCGGTCGTTTGTCGGCCGCGCTGGAGATGCAGCGAGCTGAGTGGCGAGTAGCCATCGTCCACCGCCATCTAGCAGCTCGTGACTCCACCATGGGGAAGCCTTGACTAATGCACGGGGTGTGGGGTTCGCACCGCAGCCACATCTGCGTTTGATCCGAGCGACTTGACGGATCCTGTACACTGTACATTTCAAAAAGGACAAAAACGCAAAGGGCTCGATGGCCCTGTGACGCGTCCAAGAGCTTCCGGTGAGTCAGGGCTTGGCGTGGCTTCGATAGGGTTAGCTCAGCTACTCTGTCCCTGCTAAAGTGACATTTGCAATATTCTGGCATGTCACGAAATAAAGCTGTGCCATCGAAGCTCCGCCACACGCTGCCTTCTACCCGCCGGCACCGGCTTGAACCACTGGCCACGCAGCTCTTGTCCATATGCATTGCCAAGCAACAGAATTCTCTTCGACTTGTTCCACTCATGAGCGGAATCGTTTAAAACACAATCGTCAAGTAAACATTGACATGTTCGTGCACATGGCGAGAACACAAGCAACACGCGTGTGGCTAACTGCTGTATGGCCAGTGGTCTGGACCTCTCTTTCGGGCGCCAACATCCCCCCCCATACAGAAGGATAAAGGGGGATGTGTAACTATGGAAAAGCGGGATGCGTATTTTCGAGGGTGTGTCAACCAATCCGTGCACTCAACCAACACGACAAATGGAGTATAAGGGGGGATTTTTTCACCGAGTTGGTGATGCTGGTTTGCTTGGGGGATCTTGGGGGGCTATGGGGGGGTTACTCTAGCAGCTAGCAAGGATTGGCTGACGATTTTCATTGGCGTAAGCTCAATGACTCAAAAAAACAAGATCTCTAAACGGCAATACGCATCCCTTGAATCTTTTATTTTTAACTTTTTTGCTTTGGCATGCATTCACTGGCAAGTGGAGTCCCGTGGGGCATGACTGGGACACATTGATCATTGAATGCCCAACGTGACGCTCTACTGCACGGGCATGACGTTGGCTACTCCGCAGCCAGCCGGTCCCAGACAATGATTCATGCCCCGCTCATTGACCCTTGCGGCGTCTGCGAGCCTCTCGAGCTCGCAATCGGCTCAACTCTTCGCGGAGCTGGTCTCGTTCATCCTAGTCGTGGGCTGTGCTCAAACAAGCTGGCACAAGGCAACGGATGAGTTTGCGGGGTGTGTCCAGGGGCGGCTTTACGGGCAGAGCTCGTGTGGATTGCGCGCAATTTGGTCAGGTGAGTTGGGATCGATTCGCGGCATGGGCAGCCTCGCCGAAAGCAGCAGCAACAACGACAACGACAACAACAAGAACGATAACCACAACCACAACAACCAGAACCACCACTAAAACCACAACAACAGAGTGACCACTTTCCAGCAACATGGGCATCCCCCGTGCTCAATCAATCATGGCTTGCCTTGGCCTTTGCGCAAGCCTTCAGGTTGCAGGCCAGCAATTCACTCAGGGCCTCAGGCTGGAGCATTGAAGCCAAACTAGCTTGAGGCTGAGAGGTCGTGGCTGAAAGCCCAGTCTCGTCGATTGTTTCCTTCAGTGCCTGCGAGCGCAGAAGTTACGTTGCCAAAACGTTAAGTTTAGTTGTTCCTCTCACGTACCCTCCGGCTCCCTTTCAAGCGATTCAAGCGCCGGAGTGGATGCCTCCAGAAGCAAATCACGTACATGGATGCCAGCAGCACTGCTGCGAAATCTGATCACAGCTGGCATCGACGCAGACCGTGAACGGAGTTTAAGGCAGAACTAACACTGCAGGTGCAATCACTTTTGATGGCTTGAGCCAATGTTGCATGTGTATGCTCACTCAGTGTGAAACATGCTGTGTGAACATGCTGTGTGACACCTACAAATCTAAACACCCCTCCTAAGCCAGGTGGTCGTTTGACCCATTGGCTTCACACGAGGCTGCTCCGGCTCGTCCAGCATGAACACGCAATCCCATGTTCTTGAGGTGTTTGAGCATTGCCACTTCGGGCATTGGTTTGGTGCAGATGTCGGAGTCATTCTTCTCTGCGCCTACACGCTCTAGCTCCAGAGCTCGTGGCAACTTTCTCTTGCACCCACAGGTATCTTGTTTGCACGTGGCGTGCTTGCCCCAGGCCCTGGCGCTGGGTAGTGCCTCGGGCCGCCGAGGAATCAGACAGATCGAATCCGCAGACCGACCTTCAATCCCCAGTCTTCTAGCATCGCCTGCAGCGACAGACCTATTGACCCTGCTCGGACTATAGCGTAGAGCTCACTCTCCACTCGAAAGGGAGATCGTGCTTTGCACATTGCTTGAGTGCTTCACGCAGTGTGATCCAAGCATTGTCACTAGTCCCGTCGTTGACCTCCGCCTCAGCAATGTCGTGCGCAGTTTATTTTGCGATCCGCATTTGGCGCGCGAGTCCGGACGTCCTCGCCCGCCCACATTCAAGTGAGGGCGGGGTTCTGGATTCAAAGCCCCTTATCCTGCAAGGCTTTATGCCACTGTATTCGTTTTCTATGCCTTTCTCTGGCAAGCGAGCAAGCAAGAAGGAGTGCAAAGTGGACTCGAGGGCAAGGCATTCTTTTAGCCCAAAGGGCTCAGGCATGCTCTCCTCCGCCCCACCGCGAGGCGGGGGAGGGTCCGCCAAGGATGAGGTAGCCATCCCGCCAGGCTTCCCTAAGGCAAATTCACTGCACCTACCATGACACGGATCCTACTGAAGAATAAGGGTAGGTCAGTCACGGTATCGTGTTACGTTCTCCCAGTAAGATGCACTGCGAGGCAGTTTCAGCTGCGAGCCAATAGTAGGAGCACTCGTTTGAAAGGTTAGGCGCCCAGGAATCCCCATCTCCTAGCCGAGCTACCCTGCAATTAGTGTCATTCAGCATATCAAGCGAGTTCGGACGCCCTCGCTCAGGAACCAAGCTTCGGCCCGGCTCATGAAAGAAGCCATCTGTGCTCAGTCTGCTTCGCCCATCATGGACGGGACTAGCCTGAAAAGCTGCCCTTCAAAAGTGAAGCATTTGAAGCGAAGGCTAATTTTCGCCAAAGGCGAAAAGAAAGTTTGCACCCTAAGTGTGAGGGAAGGCACAAAACCCTGCTCGTCACAGAGCACAAAAGCACGCCTCTCCAATATTCCGCTTCTTTGACGCACTGAACAATGCGGACTTGTCGCAGTAGAATGGGCAGTAAAGGGTCAACCGAGACCCAGAGCTGCCGAGGTACATCCGAGGGATTGACTAGACACAGCTGCCAGTCCACAGGGGACCGCAAGAGCTCAGGGTGTGCATCGACCATGGGTTGGGGAGTGTCGTAAGCACGGAGCAAGCACGCCGTGCCGACCGGCCAGTCAATCAAATAGAGGAAGAGAATACATCCCACCTGGGTGAGGTCTCACCAAACGGCAGAACACCATTGCCAAGAGTTTGGGGCTTCCCAGCTCTGGAGGTGGCATGCCAATGCTCTTGTTGACAAGTTAGCCGGTGACAAGGCGAACGCCCGTCGAGATCTTCGAGCACGAGGCGGCCCTCCGAGAGTGGGATGACAACTGCGAGGTGATCCTCAGATTCTTGGGGCGCCGCGTGGCGCAGCTTTTCCAGCACGACAAAGACCAAGGGCCTCAAGTGTGGTTTCCTGGTGAAAAAGAAACCAGAACCAACAAGACGCCCAAGTCGAGCAATAAGGTTTCTGGGGCATCCAAACCCTGTTTGAAACGCAGACCCACGACCACAAATTGCCACAAATAGCAACAGCCCACCCAGCCGATCCCAGGCTAGTGGAGGGCCGAACAAGAAACAACTGCTAGCCGAAGCAGTAGACCGGCCTCAAAATGGGCACCAGTTCCAGTGGACATGCAAGTCCAGCAGTGGAGCCAGGATCAAGTGTGCTATCTGTCAGATTGGGGTGCAACAAATTTCGGGCGAATCAATTGTCAGGAGGCAATTGGAACAGCCTTGCAAAGGACATGACAGCCCTGAAATGTTCTTACAGTGGTGGGAGCCCCACAAAACTCACCGCATGCGCTTTGTTGGGCCAATGTGGAAGTGTGAATTTTGTGGGAAAAGCCAGCAAGCTGGTGTCGCCACCACAGCCAGCTCGCTCATTAAGCAGTGCCGGCTTGGTGTGTCTAGCAATCAAGGTTCGGCGCACAAGGCTGTGCAAGCGATCCGCAGCCTAGATGCGCGCAAATGTGGAGCCACTGCACAGGAAAAAAGAGCCTTTTTCCGTCTTGACAACACGGGGTCTTCGGGGATCACGGGTTTTTGCCCGGATCCCACCGGCCCACCAGAAATCCAGCTTCAACTACTTCAACCTGACATGGGCAGCGTTGCTTCTTGCAACAATAGTTCCCCCCCCAAAGACGTCGGATCTAACCCTGCTCCCCCTGAGCATGGTGGCACTTCCTCCCTTGCTGTGCTTAGTCAGCTTCAAGGCACTAAAAGTTATCACAGCCAGGGCTCAGGGTGCTGCCCCTAAACCCGGCCCCAAAAAACAGTCCCGAAAACCCAAAGACAAAACCCCAACACATCAGTCCAAGCTGTGTTTTGGGGGACAAAAGCATGTTTGACTGCCGCAGCCATTTCCAGGGTAGGGTAGGCCTGCAGCTGGGTTCAGCAGGGTATCCGCTGGGATGGGCAAAGGGGGTAAGGGTAAGGGCAAGGATAAGAAAGGTGCATTAGGCAAAGGGGAGTGGAAGCCGCGCAGCAAGGCGTCGTTGGAATACTCCAGGCGCAGGGCAGAGACAGGAAGGCCAATACTTCCGTTGGTCCAAACCGCAGGATGGCTCGGGAACGCCTAGCAGGCCACAACCGCCAGCGCCGCCACCCTCAAAAAGGGTCAAGAAGGAAAAGACCCAAGAGGACATGGGAGCTCCCAGTCCCGAGCACCAACCAGGGCGTGCAAAGTCAGAGTCAGAATACACCTACGAAACAGAGGAGGTTCCGACTGAGCAAGAGGGCCCCAATCTGGAGGAGAGGGTGATCTCGCCAACCCAGCCGGTTCAGCTGCCAGTAGTCAAGAGGCTCAGGGTGTCCGAGTCAAGCTAGAACCAGCCGAGGTACAAGGGCATCAGGTCAAGCAGAGGGCCGGCCAGGCAACGCCGCAACAAAGTGGGAGTGACAGCTCCCATTCCTCCTGCTTTGAGCCGGTCAGGCTCACTGCCAAGCCAGCTTCAGAGCAAAGGCGCCTTGCGCCCACGCCGGACTGGTCCAAGGAGATAGTGCTCGACCTTCACTATTTCCACCCGGAGAAGCAGCCTTATGGGCGAAGGTTCCTGCCCAAAGGGCAGGTGGCGTACCAGTACGAGTGCCCCATCTCTGGGGGTCACAAGACCATCCACACTGAGCTGGAGGTCCTGGGCATTGGTGGCCCGGACTCCCCCTTCCAATGCTGGAAGGTTGCGGAGCAGTCCCAGATGAGAGAGATCGAGCTCGTGCGCTGCACTGGGTACTTCACACCCATGTTCGCTGACCCTAAGGAGACCATCCAGGTCAGGGCACACGGGGAAGGTTTCGTCACTTGGCCATGGAACTGCTGGTCACGGAACGCCTCGAGCCATTGCCGGACCTTTCTGAGCTACTGGTCTGGAAGATGGTCTTTTCGACCATAGCAGCGTCACGGAAGTGCTCAGTACGCGACCTGTCCAAACACAACTTTGCTTACAGGTCAGTAACGGGAATGGGCTCTGTGGTCTTTGTCGACTTAAACAGTTGGGCACCACATGATCACGTCCCGCACTTCCCAAACAAGGAGCGTGCAAAAGGACTGTGGAGCACAATCCGTGGCTTCTCTCAGGAGCTACTGGACGTGATCCAGAGCTTGGTGGGCTGTAGCCACAACAACTTAAACCAGCTCACTGAGGAGTGCTACGTCACAGCCATGGGGCGCCTGCCTGTCCGCACAGGCCAATGAGCTGGGCCGCTACCTGCGAGTAGGGTTCCAAGCAAAGCCAGACCTTTAGCTACGCACTTCCACCCCTCCTACGGCTTTCCTGGTGGCTTAACCTCGAGCAGACGCGGCCTTGAGCCAAAGGGGCTACGGACGAACGACAATCGTCCGCCATCCACTACCTCAATGCTCAAATCAACTGCTGCGTAAATGTTGACACCCCAGCTGAGACGCTGGCTTCTGCGCGCAAAGCAGTGACGTTGTCGAGCAGCTGTTCAGGACAACAGCTGCACATGTACACGACACGGTAGTCGTCTAAGGTTGCGTATGTACGTCATACGGTCCATCCGTTAGGAATGTATCGACGGCAGAAGGCGAACGGGTCGCTGTGTACCTGCTGGCCATGGCTCTCCAGCAATGTGGGCGCAGTATTCGTTTGCTGGTGGACAATCAAGCAGTTGCTGGGCTGCCTTCGCGCGGCAAGAAGCCTCTGTGGGGGCCTCCTCTAGATTGGCTTGATGGTGTGGCGTGCCGTGCGCTCAACGCACGAGCCGACGCGGCGGCGACCCAGGCCTTGGATGCTGTGAGAGCTGAGGTAGTGGTGGCTTCAGTGCGTGCGACAAAGGAAAGGCGGGCTTGGGCGGCTGCTGCCGTGGCTGCTCAGATGAGGGCTACGCAGCCCTGGCACGTGAAGTTCGTGGAGAAGGTGCGGGTTCTGGTGTTTCAGCGTCGGGCCACTTGATGGGATGCACTCGTGGTGCACACTGGCGATGGGCGTTTTTTGATTCCCGCTTGGGAGCTTCTTTGAGCTGCTTTACAGCCGGACGGGTGGCGCCTAGACAAGCTTCCTGGTCTCAGTCTGTCGTCATTTTCGTCAACAGGACTCACTCGGCGTGCAGGCGACCTCGCGGTCCACACGGTCACTGCGGCACAACGTGGTTACCATAATACCCCATGACCCCGGGAAAGGGTTGGAGTTCAACTTTGTTGTAACTTTTTTGCCCCAAGGTTGCAACTAGTTAAACTCCAACCCCAACCTGGAGTTTGGGTGAAACCGACGTTGAGTCCAATTTGAGGATAACATTTTTTCTGAAGTTGTGTTCAACCGAACTCGAACCTAGGTTGGAGTTCAGGTTAACTCCAACCCGAACCTGGAGTTCAGGTTAACTCGAACTCCAACTTGGTTGGGTTAGGTTAACTCCCAATTCGAACCTGGGTCAAGGTCAGGCTATCGGGTTAAACCGAACCCACCCCCAAACGGGAGGGGGGGGGGGGGTCGAGGAACTCCAACCTGGGTTGGAGTTCAGGTTATAACTCAATTCCAACTCAGGTTGGAGTTCAGGTTAACTCCAACTCCAACTGGGGTTGGGGTTAACTCAACTCAAACCCGGATAGTATTAATATTCTTCGTAGTAG